>PVIY010028936.1:0-32573 GCA_004026745.1 Myrmecophaga tridactyla | reverse complement strand
TGTAAATCCAGTGCTGAGCACTGGAGTAAACTCTCAATAACAATTTGTGAAATACATGTAAATGAACTGGGTTCCATTAGCTCTGACCAAGGCATCCTAATTAATGGCCCAGAGCATAAACAGTGAGACCGAAGACCCAGATTTTATCTCCTGATTTACAGGAAGCTGAATGCCCTTTTCAGAGTGTTTTTACCTCTTCAAAGAGATCCGTAGGGCAGAAAGACCTCAGCCCACCTAAAGAGGGCTCCTGAGCCAGGCTGTCCGAGGTCACACACTTAAAGGACCATAGACTGCATGAGTTGGCTGACCCATGGCTGAGAATCACAGGCTTCAGCTCTCACGTGACTTTCTACCTGCCCACAGTCTTAGCATACGTTGTTTTCCAGTCCTTTTCAGAACTGGCATTTCTTACCCTAATCCTTGGGGTTTACAAACACATTAGATTTTTCATTTGTTGGTTTTACTGAGGGGGAACACCAAACTCTCTCATTCCAACCCCAGCCTGCCTGGGTCACAGCCTCCCTCCTCCCCAGTACCCTCATTTTCCACTGCATTCTCAGATGCAGCCTGGTATCAAAAGCCCTGCCCCCCAACTCCCATGTCAAATCTGTAGTTTATAGCCTCAGTGACCCCCAACTGCAGGGTCACCCCCAGGTGAAAGTGACCTTTCCTCACAACTCGGCTGGATAGGAAGCAGGGCCCAAAGCTGGGGAGGATGCACCAAAGCCCCAGGAGAGCTGTGACAAGGGCTCCGCCCATGGTTTATGTTGCCAAATAGAGAGCCACATCTCTCAGGCTCTGCACATGTGGTCCCAGACCACTTGCTTCAAAATCACATGGGGGGTGGGCCACAGTGGCTCAGCAGGCAGAGTTCTCACCTGTGATGCCAGAGACCCGGGTTCGTTTCCCGGTGCCTGCGCATGCCAAAATATATATATATATATATATATATATATGTATGTATCACATGGGATTCTTGTTAAAATTCAGACCCTTGGGCCCATCTGAGTCCCAAGGAATAAGAGTCTCTGGCTCAAGAACAAGCTCCTTTACTGCTAAGTCAGAGAACCACTATTAAAGAGCATGGGGCAGTCCCCCAGAATCCTTTTTCAACACCTCAAGCTCCCATAAGAAAGTTCATCATGGAGACCGACCTCCTAAAAGGCCAGCAATTGGAGACTCTGACAGTGGCCTGGCTGCAGCTGAGTCCCCTGGGATCTTGGGATGTGGCGTCAAGTCAGGGAGAGCGAGAGGGCCAGGCGCAGAGGAAGAGTGGCTGCTGCCAACAAGCCAGGCAAGATTCCCCCAAAGCAAAGTTCCTGTATGTTTTTATTTTTTTCCAGTGTCAATATCACTTTTCAAAGATGTCTGAGACCTAAAGAATCAAAGGAGAAAAGGAAGTTAACATTTTTGAGCACTAATTAGACACTTAATACAGTAATTAGACACTACCTGTGAGGGTAGATTTATGTGCAGCCAAATGACTTTTGACAGAGTAACCACCCCTCTGGCCTCAGGGATTGGTTCAGAGATGGATATGTGACCAGTTAGAGTGAGTTGGGTTTTCTGTCACATGCAACTATCAGAGTTTGAAATAATGAACCTATTCCTTTCACAGATGAGGAACCTGAGGGTCCAAGAGGTTCACTGATTTGCATAAGGCCACTCATCTTGCTATTATATGGCCAAGTGGAGAACAGGCTTTAAAAGAATGTGACATGGGCCATCTATCTTTTCCCGGTCAGAGAATAAGTCCCTGTCAAAAGCTATTTGGATGCTAATTCTGTCATTAGCTCTCTTCCAGTTCCCTGTCATCTGAAAATTTGATAAGCATCCCATAAATGTTCTCATTCAAGCTGCCACTTGTATTCTTAGACAAAACAAATCTAGATCCCAACCCAGAAAACTTTCCCCAGAATGGCACTGAGGCACTGATTAATATTCTTTTAATATGGGTGCTTACTAACTCACCTAATAAAACTAATATATAATACATACACTTGCTACTCAAAATTTGGCCTGTGATCCAGCAGCATCAGCAGTACCTGGAGCTTGCAGGAAATGCTCCCTCTCAGGCTCCACCCCAGACCCACTGAATCTGAATCTGCATTTTATCTAGATCCCTAAATAATTCTCCGCACAATACATTTTGAGAAGCATTGGTCTTCATTCTTCTACCTTATCACATCCATATCATTTGACCATATGCCTTCTGAAATTTAATGAACTTATATGCAAGTCAGCAACCCTTTCAAAATAGGGAATGTAATTAGGTCGATATGTCTTGTACTTACTGACCCTGGGCAGACTCATATTGATCACTACTGATAAACTGTAATTTTAATAAAAAGAAATATTGCCTAGGCTTCACACAAGTTTCCAGAGCTACAGATTATATGGCCTCCTTTATTTGACTTTTTGAAAATTGGGATCATATTTGCCCATCTCCAGTCTTTCCAAATCATCCCTAAGATTTTTCCAAAACATTCTTCACAGTTCCTTAAAGATGATCACAGGGGTTCAGTGATTTCATTTGCAAGTTTTTTCAATACCCTGGAATTTAGCCAGGTCAGGTCACTCAAGCTAATTTAGAACATCCAGGTCAGGGGATTGCAACCCTGGCTGCACATTAGAATCACTTGAGGAAGCTTTAAAATTGCCAGTGCCTGGTCCCCTCAACAGACCAATGGAATCAGCATCTCTAGGCTGGAGCCCCAGCAGGGTGCCGATTTTTTTAAGCACGCCAGGTGATTCTAATGTACCACCATGGCTAAAAGCAATTGAAGGGAGGAAGAGGGTTTTAATTTTTGTTTTTTAATTCTGATGCCTGGAATCTCTGTGACTGAGACTCAAGAAGCAGACCAGAGAACCCCTGAGCCAGGTGCATTTGTGTACTATTCTCTCCCATCTTGAGCTCTTTCCTTTATGAAGAGAATTCTCCTTGAAAAAAAGAAATTCAAAAGTAAGTAGAAGTTTGTGATGTCTTCCAAAGAAACTAGTTTTACAGTTTTCTCTGGGCATTTTCCCCTTTCTTGCTCAATATTGTTTAAATTCTCCATAATGTGATCATCTTGGCCCTAGAAAAACACTTTCCAGTCCTCATGAAACCTACTCTGTCCCTAGTTTTGAAATCCAAAAACCAAACACCATCCTAATGGAGTTGGCACTTTACAGTTCACCACCTTAATGCAAAAATAGCCTTCCCAGATTTTTTCCCCAAAACCTTGCCCTGTAGGTATAACTGACTCCATTATGCAGATGAAGAAACTGAGGCTCAGAAAGATTAAGTCATTTACTCAAAACTATACAGTCAGTGAGTTGCAGAACTAGGATTTAGATCTAGTTCTCTTTGGCTCTAAAGCCCAGAGTTTTTTCAGTAAAGCATGACAGGGCATATGATTTTTATTTTGTTCCAAGTATATATTTTTTTAATTAAAATATTAGGAGTCTACCCAGGGATGAGCTGGGACCCGGCGTTATCAGAACGAGAAAGTCTTTTTAACCAAAAGGGAGAAGAGAGAACGGAGACAAAATAAAGTCTCAGTGGCTGAGAGATTTCAAACAGAGTAGGGAGGTTATCCTGGAGGTTATTCTTATGTATTATATAGATATCCCTTTTTAGTTTATGGTGTATTGGAGTGGCTGGAGGGGAGAAGTTGAAACCATTGAACTGTGTTCCATTAGCCTTGATTCTTGAAGATGATTGTATACTTTTACAGTATGATTGTTTGATTGTGAAAACCTTGTATCTGATGTGCCTTTTATCGAAGGTATGGATAGATGAGTGAAAAAAAAAGAAAGATAAAAAATAAATAAATAATAGGTGCAGATAAAGGGTACAAATTGGGTAGATTGACATACTGTGGGTCAATGAGAAGGAGGGGTAAAGCATATGGGATGTATGAGTTCTTTTTTTTTTTTCTTTTTCTTTTTCTTTTTCTGCAGTGATGCAAATGTTCCAGTAATTGTCATGGTGAAGAATATACAACCATGTGATGATATTGTGAGCCATTGATTGTATAGTATGATTGGACTGTATATATGTGGAAATTTCTCAATAAAAATATTTTTTTAAATATATGAGGAGTCTAAAAGGTTGCTGCAAGTATAGAGAGATTTCTCCAGTATACTGAATTCTCATCACATAGAGAAGACCAGGCATGGAATATCTTCTTAGGAGATGAGCTGAATCCTAGATGAGCTCTATCAGAATGACCTTGAAGCAGACAATCTATCCTTGTTTCGAAGTCATGACAATGAGGTGTGACCCTGTTACCTGCAGATATTTGCATGGCTGCTTGCACCTTGGGTGTATACTGACTGAAGACATGTGTTTCCAACATGGTCTCCAGCATGTTAGATAATATTAACATTTTAAAGACAATTCCTTGCAATCCTCTCCCCCAAAAGGAGAAACCTAAATACTTCCCCTCTACCTGCCTGTTATCCAAAGTGGCATCTGTTTTCTGAGATTTAAATGTAAGATGACTAATTGGTCTCCTTCTCCAAGGATGATGACAACAAAAAATGTCTGAGATTTAAATATTAGTCGTATTTGAAGTTAAATTTTAATTATATTTGAAGAATTTAGATTAAATATAAGGAAGTTCTTTATAATGTTAAGTATGAGGAAGAGAAAGTTGACTCTCCATCTCTAAGAGTCTTTATCAGTAAAATCAGGACTTAAAGCGAAGTGGAAGGAGGAGGAATAGCATTCTACATCTTTAGGGATTGTTTGTTTTGCACCAGCAACTCTGAGCAGTTTGAGATGCTTTAGGATGATTTGGACGCATCCTGGCCTTATACCTAGAGAGAGAAAATGGGATTCTCAACCCTTATAATAACACTTGGGAACTACAATATGTTGCCCTGCCAAGAATGGAAAGTGAGCGAATGATTGCCTTTTACTTTTTAATTGTGAAAAATAACATCTATACAAAAAGCAATAAATTTCAAAGCACACTGCAACAATTTGTTATAGTACACATTTCAGAGGTTGTTAATGGTTACAGTTCTACAATTTTAGGTTTTTCTTCTAGCTGCTCCAAGACACTGGAGACTGAAAGAAATATTAATATAATGATTCAGCAGTCATACGCATTTGTTAAATCCCACCTTCTATGTTATGACTCTACCTTCTTCTTTGATTTTTCTCCCAATCTTTAGGTACATTTGAGCTATGCCCATTCTAACTTTTTCTTGTAGGAAGGGGCTATCAATAATATGGATCAGGGGGATGGAACTAGCTGATATTCTGGAGAGGCTGGATTTCAGAACTTATTTGACCTAGGAACCCATCTGGAGATTGTAGGTTTCTGGAAAGTAATTATTGCCTTTCAAAGGTTAAAATGCAAGAGGAATAAGTTATGGATCAGGGTAGGAAGGGTCAAAGTCACCTGAGGAAGACAGGATGCCTCCCAGGCTAGCAAGACTCCCTTACAACCTATTTTAGTGTAATTTTTGCTCCTCCTTCCTGCTGCCTGGAATGGGTTGAGATGGCTGAAGCTCTCTCTCAGCTAACTTGGAGCATGAGATGGCCTTGAGACCAGAAGCAATTTGCTGAAGACAGCAAAGAAAAAAATGTATCAGGCCAAGTCTCTGATAACACAGAAAAGCTGCTATAGGAGCATAGCTCACGAGTCTACTTCTAGATGGGAAACTGTTATCAGTTTAAGCCAGATAGTATGCATTTTTTTATGTTATATGCAGCTTAAACTAATCTGAACTAATGCAACTAGGGCTCACTGTTTGGATAAATTGCCCTGACACAAAACAACCTGAGCCCTCCTTGTCCCGGGCCCCCGGAAAGCAAGAAGAAGAGATCAATTCAAAGAAAAAATACAGGAATAAAGACCAACTATAAGATCACCTGGGTAACTGAGGGAGTTATCGTTACTGGACTGAAAATAGTCCTCTAAACAGCCCAGGTGGAAAAAAAATGCCCTTCGCCTGAGCAGAAGAAAAGGATTTTAAATCTTATTGGAATTTGGTGCAAGTCCCTTGGAAGTAGCCTAGAGAGGAAGTAAGGTGGGAAGAGGGGAGGACATACCATCCAAGGGCTTCACCTGCACACAGGCTATTTGTTCCCTACGTAGGTGTAAATATACAGGAATCTACCCAGAGTGACACCCAGATCCCAAAGCTTCCTAGAGAGGCCTGTCAGGTATCACCCCAAACACTAACCTCCTGGAAAGGGCAGCATTCATGGGTAAGCATCTCTAATTATGTCTTTCTTTTATTGATCTCAGCTGATCTATTAATTTAGTCCAGTTTGCAGTAAATGGAGGCTGCTCCCTTTGGTCTCCTCCTGGCTATGGGGCTTGTTTAATTATTCTTGGTATCTAGTTTGTCACCTTAGGGCCCTCCTCAGGAAAGATGTAACTGACAACCAGGAGAAGGGAGTGCTTTATAACGTAGAATTTTCTGGAGAGGATTTCACCTTACAAATGGGAAAATATAGCTTGTCAGGCCAATTGGGGTGAGCATTTTTCAGGCTCTGGGAGTTTTCATTCAGCTGTTTAGCAGAGATGGTCTGGGCCTTTTTCAGGCTCTACTGAGAGCCAGTGAAAGGCTGTGTCAGCCAGGCAGCAGTCTTGGCTGCATATCTGCAGATAGACCCTCTTTGGCTCTTTGGAGGCATTGTGTTGCTTTAGAAAGAGCAATGAACTGCTGATGGGGGTGCAAATTCTGGTCCTGCCACCAGCTATAACATAAGTCCTGTGGTGAGTCCAGTGTCACACTGTGAAGCCAATCAGTTGACTTCCCAGGGCCTCAGCCCCTTTATTTTTTATTTTATTTATTTATTTATTTTTTGACATGGGCAGGCTCCAGGAATCAAACCTGGGTCTCTGGCATGGCAGGTGAAAACTCTGCCACTGAGCCACCGTTGCCCACCCAACTCCTTTATCTTTAAAATAAGGAATTAATCCTTTATCTTTAAAATAAGGAATTAAAATATTGTTTAAAAAGTGTGCTTTAAGAAGGCTTTCAGCTTTGAAATAGTATAATGTCTTGTTTTTCATATTAGGAATAGAAAAATGCAAACTGATCTGTATTTTTTCATTGTACCTGTGTAAACAATTTTTTCAAATAGCTCATGTACATTGCAAAAAATTACAAATACATATTAGCAGAAAGACTAAAATATAAATCTTCCATCACCATTAATATTCTGTCTAAGATGAGTAAAAAATAGGGATAAAAATAAACAAATAATAGGGGGAACAAAGGGTAAAATAAATCAAGTAGATTGAAATACTCCTGGTCAATGAGAGGGAGGAGTAAGAGGTATGGCATATACAAGTTTTTTTTTATTCCTTTTACTGGAGAAATGCAAATGTTCAAAAAATTATCATGGTGATGAATACACAACTATGTGATGATATCGTGAGCCACTGATTGTATACCATGTATAGAATGTTTATATGTTCGTTTGTTGTGTACAATAAAAATATATTTTTTTAAATCTGTCTAGATCCTTCCAGGAATTCATATAAGCATAGATTAACATGCTATAAGTGTTTCTATAAAAACACGATCAGATCCTGTATTAGTTTCCTCAGGCCTTCAATGAGGTACTTTTATTCCTGCGCAGTTCTGAAGGCTTGACGTTTGAAATCAAGGTGAGTGTAGGGCCATGCTCCTTTTGAAGCCTCTAGGGAAGAATTCTTTTTTGCCTCTTATAGTTTTTGATGGTTGTCGGCAATATTTGGCATTCCTTGGCTTCTAGCTGTTATTATTCCAATTTCTACCTCCTTTGTCACATGGCCTTCTTCCCTCTGGGTGTTCTCTGGGTATCTGCATTCAAATCTCCCTCTCCCTTCTCTTATAAAGACACCAGTCATTGGATTTGGGCTCTCCAGTAGGGCCTCGCCTTAACGTGATTACATCTGCAAAGACCCGATTTCCAAATAAGGTCACATCCACAGGAACCAGGGTTAGGGCTTGAGCGTGTCTTTTGGGGTGGCAGAATTCAACCCACTACACACCCTACCAGCTGTTCCGTGGTCTGCTTTTCTGATTAACACCATATTCAAAACATCTTTCCGTGTCAACAAAAATAGTTATATATCATCATGTTTAACATACCAAAAAGTAATTAGCCAAACTCTTGTTTATCTTTTTAAATATTATAAACATTGCTGTGTTAAACATCTGTGTATGTATAGCTTGTCTAGTCTCTTTGTTTCTGTAGAATAAATTCCTAGGAATGAAGTTCCTGGATTTAAAAGAGTATCCTCTTTCATGACGATTTTGATACATGTTCCAAACTGTTCTCCAGTACATTGTATAAATTTACATTCCCCAAAGCAGTGTATGGAAATGCCTTTTCCCCCATCCCCTCTCTTATTCCCTTTAATTTGTCTTTCTGATATGTTTATTCCATTATTTTTAATCTCGTATTCTTTGATAACCTGTGAGATTTGTTCTTTTTATTTATTTTCTTGGCAATTTGTGTTTCTTTCCTAGAAAACTGTCCACGTCCTTTGTCCGTGTTTCTGTTGGAACCATCTCTCTCGTATAGGCGTAACTGCTGCTCCCTTAAATATGACAGAGGCAGGAGACATGACAGGGAAAGGGTGGAGAGGAAGGGAGCCCCGAGGAAGGGCCCCACTGGTGCCCAGTGCAGTCAGGACTCTGGAGCAGGAATGGGGGCGGGGGACCCATGTGCGCCCCTACACTACATCCTGCACCCCTGAACCTTGGGTAACTTTCACCAGAGGACAGAGAGGAAGGGGGTGTGTGGAATCCATGCCCCAAAGGATGTAGGAAAAAGGTGAAAACAGGCCCCAGATGGCTACCTGCACCTTCACTGCTAAAGGGTTGGGGCAGAGGGAGGTCCAGGTAGCCCAGGAGCAGGCATTTAGAAAAAGGCGATTCGGAGAAGACAATGAGGGATGGGATGGGGGAGGGGTAGTTCTCCAGTGGTGCCCAGCTGCACCACTGATATTAATCATGCATATATGCATTTAGTTATTTGATAAATATTTATTGAGGATTTATGAAAGCCAGGACTGCACTTGCCCAAATAAATACATCATTGTAATACTGTTACTTAAGGAACTAGTTTTCGGTTCTTTGAAAGGATTCCATTTTCAGTGTTCAGCATTCAGCAGACTAGGCGCATTTCATTTGAATTAAAGGTGCATAGAGCACTGAATGGGATAGGATCTGAATGAATGAGATGAAACATTTCTCCAAATGATATGTTACTTCAATAGAACAGTGTGATTAGAAAGGGCATATGGAATTGCAACAATGCCCAGAATGGTTCATTTGGTGGGGGAATTGATAGAACTGTATTCCCAGCCAACTCACCATGATGGAGTGTGTTGTCACAAAAAGCAAATTTACCAAGAGTTTTTACTAAGTAGTAATGGTAATGAATAGTACTAGCAATGACAGCGGAATAGCTAACATTTTTATAGTCATATAAATTATAATATTTAAATGCAAAAATCTCCAGATTAATGACATGAGATCAGTGGAACCTCCCAAGATGATCCTGTGGCCGCTGTCCAGTAATTCCCTACAACCGACTCAGGGGAGACTTCAAAATAATTATAGTCCAGGGTGGTGCGACAGTGACTCAGTGGTAGAATTCATCTGCCATGCCGGAGACCTGGGTTCAGTTCCCGGTGCCTGCCCATGCAAAAAAAAAAAAAAAAAAAAAAATCATTATAGTCCACACCCTTTCCCTTACCTGTCCCCAAATATCTTTCTGATACAATCAAAAATCAATAATTTAGTCATGTGGATCACCTAAAAAATAGAAGGTAGAGCAATAAAGGAGGCCCTCCTATTTTACATATGCTCATTTTTTGGGTGACTCTGTATTTGTGAAGCAGTTCTTACAGTTTGCTCTGGGCACACCACTTGCCCAGCTGGTTTTCCTTTCTGTGAGTTTTGTTCCATAGGCTAAATACTACAGCTTGCAGCTCTCGGGTACGGGGGACTTCACGGTGTTACTAGCAATCTTCCAAATAAATAATAAATAATAGCCATTCAGGAGCGTAGGCCTTGGTTTCAGCAGTTCAGGAGAATTCATTCTCAGTAGCAAAACCTCATTTGCTCATGGCAGCGATTCAAGCCGCTGTCTTCACAGAGAATATTGCCAGAGCCAAATTCTTTCTCAGTTATGGAGGTCAGAGGTGAGGCAACTGTGCTTACGGGGCAAAGCTCTTTTATGGATTCCTTTGGCTTCCTGCTTTTTTCCTTCACAGCTGATTAACACCCAATGGCCATTTCTTTAAAAAAGTAAAATTCAATTTCTCAGTTTAATTAACTTCCCCAACATCGTATTTACCACGGCCTGCCCAAATCCAGAGAATGACTTGAGACTTCATAATACTTGATTTCAGTTCTAGGTAAATTCCAAATGTTATCTCAAGGTTGTATGGTCAAAATAAGTCCTGGACATTAACCCTTAACTGGAACCTGTGAAGAACTCTTGATTGCGGAGTTAGGGTATCCAGTGTAGGCGATTTTTGGAAAGCCTGAAACTTTTTATTGCTGGTTTGACATTTTACCTCCACTTCACTGTTAATGTCTAAAATCACCCTTCCATCCCTCTCACAATTCCACATTAGTTAACAAATGTAACGCAGTTAGCACAGTGCTTGGTTTTACAGTGCTCACTGATTAGAAGGTGTCACTACTGAAAGACCACTATTTCATTGAAGGGTGTTCTACTTTGCTAGCTAACCAGAAATGGAATGACTTTTAAATAGGGAAATTAAATAAGTCATAAGTTCACAGTTCTAAGTCAGGGAAAAATGTCCAAATTAAAGCACGGCTATAGAAATGTCCAATCTAAAGCATCCAGGGAAAGACACCTTGGTTCAAGAAGGTCGATGAAGTTCAGGGTTTCTCTCTCAACTGGAAAGGCATATGGTGAATGTGGTGACATCTGCTAGCTTTCTCTCCAGGCTTCTTGTTTCATGAAGTTCCCCCAGGGGCATTTTACTTCTTCATCTCGCAAGTTCTCTGGCTGCATGGGCTCTGTAGTTCTCATGGCTCTTGAGCTTTCTCCAAAATGCTTCCCCTTTTAAAGGATTCCAGTAAACTAAATACGACCCACCTGGGATGGGTGGAGTCACATCTCCCTCTAATCAAAAGTTAATACTCACACCTGGGTGTGTCACATCTCCATGGAGATAACCTAATCAAGTTTCCATCCTACAGCACTAATTAGGGATTAAGAAACGGCTGCCTCCACAAAATGGATCAGGATCAAAGCATGGCTTTTCTAGGGTATATAATCCTTTCAAACCAGCCACAAAGGGTGAGATTGTAAATTATTTACAACTGATTGTCTTGTCAACAACCATTCTTCTTTTAACTGTTTTGTGCAAGACTTGACAGGTAATAAAGTCACAAAGGTAAATCTTAACGTAAACTCTACTCTTGAATGGCTTGAGACCTTTGCACACACTTCACAGTCATGTGATGGTTTGCCCGACATCACAGGAGAATATGAATCCCACTGTGCTCTGAAAGCTGACCCGTTGTTTCCTTTAAGGCTTTCTACACTATCTCATCTTTGTCTGTGATCTCTGTTTAGGGAGAAAGCCCGGGACACAAGGAAGGAAACAATTCCCAGTTTCCTTTAAAAAGAACCCTGCATACCATATGTCATTGATTCCAAGGTGCACATTTTTTTCTCCTTTACTCCTCTGAAACTGGATGCAGTGGGAAAGTATCACTATTGCCTACACGTATGCAAACATGGTCTTAACCATTCATCTTGTCACCTGAGTGGAGGTATGTGTATTGTCAGTTTCATATGATTTGAGATTTGTCGTCATTAAAATAATTCAGATTGAAATGAAAGTTACTGTACACACAGAAAGGCACAGAAATAGAACAGTATGGTATGTTGTGCTGGTTTGAAATGATGTATGTACCCTAGAAAAGCCATGTTTTAATCTTAATCCCATTTTGTAAAGGCAGCCGTTTCTTCTAATCCTTATTCAGTATTGTATGTTTGAAACTGTAATTAGATCATCTCCCTGGAGATGTGATTTAATCAAGAGTGGTTGTTAAACTGGATTAGCTAGAGGCATTTCTCCACCCATTTGGGTGGGTCTTGTTTAGTTTCTGAAGTCCTATAAAAGAGGAAACATTTTGGAGAATGAGAGAGATTCAGAGAGAGAGAAGAATGCTGCAGCACCACCACAAGGCAGAGTCCACCAGCCAGCGACCTTTGGAGATGAAGAAGGAAAACACCGCTTGGGGAGCTTCATGAAACAAGAAGCCAGGAAAATAAACGAGCAGATGATGCCATGTTCACATTGTGCCCTTCCAGATGACAGAGGAACCCTGACCATGTTCACCATGTGCCTTTCCAGATGAGAGAGAAACTCTGACTGTGTTCGCCATGTGCCCTTGAGAGAAAACCCTGAACTTAATCAGCTTTCTTGAACCAAGGTATCTTTTCCTGGATGCCTTAGATTGGACATTTCTATAGACTTGCTTTAATTGGGACATTTTCTCAGCCTATAAACTGTGAACTTACAATTTATTAAATTCCCCTTTTTTAAAAGCCACTCACATGTGAGTTCTACCAAGCATTCAAGAAAGAATTAGTTACAAACCTTCTCAAATTCTTCAAAAAAAAATTGAAGAGGAGGGAAAGCTACGTAGCTTATTCTGTGACACCAACATCACTCTAATACCAAAGCTAGACTACAAGATACTACAAGAAAAGAAAATTACAGGCTACTCTAGTTTGCTAGCTGCCTAAATGTGATATAACAGAAATGGAACAGCTTTTACTGTCCTACCTCAGGGGTATATCAACTCTCCAGCCCTATGTCATAATCTTGTCCGGAGGGACCTTGATCGTTTCTCCTTCCCACAAGACATCACACTGGTCCATTATATTGATGATATCATGTTGATTGGACCTAGTGAACAAGAAGTAGCAACGACACTAGACTTACCGGTAAGGCATTTGCATGTCAGAGGATGGGAGATAAATCCAACAAAAATAGGGGCCTTCGACCTCAGTGAAATTTCTAGGTGTCCAGCAGTATGGGGCATGTCGAGATATCCCTTCGAAGGTGAAGGATAAGTTGCTACATCTAACCCCTCCTACGACCAAAAATGAGGCACAATGCCTAGCTGGTCTCTGTGGATTTTGGTGACAACATATTCCTCATTTGGGTGTGCTACTCTGGCCCATTTATCGAGTAACCAGAAAAGCTGCTAATTTTGATTGGGACCTGAAGAAGAGGAGGCTCTGAGACAGGTCCAGGCTGCTGTACAAGCTGCTCTGCCTCTTGGGCTGTATGATCCAGCAGATCCAATGGTGCTGGAAGTGTCAGTGGCAAGTAGAGATGCTGTCTGGAGCCTTTGGCAGGCCCCTGTAGGAGAATCACAACACAGACCTTTAGGATTTTGGAGCAAAGCCTCACCATCTGCTGCAGATAACTACTCTCCTTTTGAGAAACAGCTTTTGGCCTGCTACTGGGCCTTAGTAGAGACTGAAAGCTTAACCATGGGCCACCAAGTTACCATGAGATCCAAGTTGCCTATCATGAGCTGGGTGTTGCCTGACCCACCAAGCCATAAAGTTGGGCGTGTGCAGCAACACTCTATTGTAAAATGGAAATGGTATATACGAGATAGGGCCAGAGAAGGTCCTGAAGGCACAAGTAAGTTACATGAAGAAGTGGCCCAAATGCCTGTGGTCTCCACTCCTGCCACATTACCTTCTCTTTCCCAGACCAGAGCTATGGCCTCTTGGGGAGTTCCTTACAGTGAACTGACCGAGGAAGAGAAAACTCAGGCCTGGTTTACAGATGGTTCAGCACGATATGCAGGTACTACCTGCAAGTGGACAGCTGCAGCACTACAACCCCTTTCTGGGGTGTCCTTAACAGACAGTGGTGAGGGGAAATTCTCCCAGTGGGCAGAGCTTTGAGCAGTGCACCTGGTTGTTCATTCTGCTTGGAAGGAAAACTGGCCAGAAGTGCATTTGTATACTGACTCATGGGTTGTTGCTAATGGTTTGGCTGGATGGTCAGGGACTTTGAAAGACCATAATTGGAAAATTGATAACTAAGAGGTCTGAGGAAGAAGTTTGTGGATAGACCTTTCTGAGTGGGCTAAAAACATGAAGATATTTGTGTCCCATGTGAATGCACACAGAGGGTGACTTCAGCAGAGGAAGGTTTTAATAATCAAGTGGATAAGATGATCTGTTCTGTGAATACCAGTCAGCCTCTTTCCCCAGCAACTCTTGTCATTGCCCAATGGGCTCATGAACAAAGTGGTCATGGTGGTAGGGATGGAGGTTATGCATGGGCTCAGCAACATGGACTTTCACTCACCAAGGCTGACTTGGCTACAGCCACTGCTGAGTGCCCAATCTGCCAGCAACAGAGACCCACACTCAGCCCCCGTTATGGCACCATTCCCCGAGGTGACCAGCCGGCTACATGGTGGCAGGTTGATTACATTGGACCACTCCCTGCATGGAAGGGGCAGCGATTTGTTCTAACTGGAGTAGACACATACTCTAGATATGGGTTTGCTTTCCCTGCACGCAATGCTTCTACCAAAACTACCACCTATGGACTTACAGAATGCCTTATCCATCGTCATGGTATTCCACATAGCATTGCTTCTGATCAAGGAACACACTTCACAGCAAATGAATTGCAGGAATGGGCAAATGCTCATGGACTTCTGTGGTCTTACCATGTTCCCCATCATTCAGCAGCAGCTGGATTGATAGAACAGTGGAATGGCCTTTTAAAAACTCAATTATGGTGCCAACTAGGTGACAATACCTTGAAAGTCTGGGCTAATGTTCTCCAGGAAGCTGTATAGGCTCTGAATCAGCGTCCGCTGTATGGTGCTGTTTCTCCCACAACCAGGATCCATGGGTCCAGGAACCAAGGGGTGGAAATGGAAGTGGCACCACTCACTATTACCCCTAGTGATCCACTAGGAAAATTTTTGCTTCCTGTCCCTGCGACCCTGAGCTCTGCTGGTCTACAGATTTTAGTTTCAAAATGGGGAGTGTTTCCCACCGGGAGAAACAACAATGATTCCATTGAACTGGAATCTAAGACTGCCACCTGGTCACTTTGGGCTACTTATGCCACTGGATCAACAAGTCAAGAAGGGGATTGCATTATTGTCTGGGGTGATTGACCCTGACTATCAGGGGGAAATAGGACTGCAACTACACAATGGAGGTAAGGAAGAGTTTCCTGGAATATAGGAGATCCCCTGGGACATCTTTTAGTACTACCATGCCCTGTGATTAAAATCAATGGAAAACTGCAACAACCCAATCCAGGCAGGACTACCAATGGGTCTGAAGCTTCAGGAATGAAGGTTTGGGTCCCCCCACCAGGCAAAGAACCACGGCCAGCTGAAGTGCTTGCTGAGGGTAAAGGGAACATGGAATGGGTAGTGGAAGAAGGTAGTGATAAATATGAACTAGAACCACGTGATCAGTTACAGAAACAAGGGCTGTGATGCTGTTTTGTTCCTGTTATACTATTTAAGTTAGTAAGATATGAAGTTTAAGAATGACTACTACCCAAGGACTTGTACCCTATTCTGGAGAGAGTTAATATGTTTCCAGTTATATGTAGAAGAGTTGAGTATTGTTAGGTGAAAGAAAAAAATGTGTGTTTTATTGTTTTTTATTTAGAAATTAGGTATGGTTTAAGGTGGTATGTATAGCTGCCAAGTTGACAAGGGGTGGACTGTCATGTTCAGGTTCATGTGTCAACTTGGCCAAGTGGTGGTACCTGTTTGTCTGGTTGGGCAAGTCCTGGCCTGTCTGTTGTGATGAGGACATTTCATAGAATTAAATCATGATCATGTCAGTTGCATCCACAGCTGATTCCATTTGTAATCAGCCAAGGGGAGTGTCTTCTGCAATGAGTGATGCTTAATCTAATCACTGGAAGCCTTTTAAGGAGGATTCAGAAGAGACAGGCTCTCTTCCTGCTTTGGCTGGTGAGCCACTCCTATGGAGTTCGTCCAGAACCTACACTGGAATCATTGGCTTCACATCCTGCCCTGTAGATTTTGGACTCCGCGTTTCTGCGGTCACGTGAGACACTTTTATAAATTTTATATTTGCAAGTGTTCCCTGTTGATTATGTTTCTCTAGAGAACCCTAACTAATACACCTCACAAAATATTTTTTTTCCTTTAAGTTTTCCTGCCTATTTTTATGCAGTTGGACCTTTGCAAATGCTTTAACCATTGCCTGAAACTGCTCCCCTTCTCTCTTGCTGGTTCTTTGCCTGGCTAAATTTCTTATTCTCTGTGTTCCCATTTACATGCAAGACACTTTTATAACTTTCAT
Source organism: Myrmecophaga tridactyla (assembly GCA_004026745.1). NCBI lineage: Eukaryota > Metazoa > Chordata > Mammalia > Pilosa > Myrmecophagidae > Myrmecophaga > Myrmecophaga tridactyla. Next base: position 16,234 of record PVIY010028936.1, on the reverse strand, counting down.
ATTTGTGAGTGTTCCCTGTCAATTATGTTTCTCTAGATAACCCTAACTAATACATCCAAGTAGAAGTTATTCCAGATATGCATGCCTAGTTCAACACAAGAAAATCAATTAATGTAATATGCCACATCAATAAATCAAAACAGAAAAAACATATGATCATCTCAATTGATGCAGAAAGGGCTTTTGACAAAATTTAACATCCTTTCTTGACAAAAACGCTTCAAAGAATAGGAATAGAAAGAAACTTCCTCAACACACTAAAGGGAATATATGAAAAAAATGCAGCTACCATCAAACTCAATGGGGAAAGGCTGAAAGCTTTATCTCTGAGATCAGGAATAAGACAGGGATGCCCACTTCACCACTGTTATTCAGCACTGTGCTGGAAGTTCTAGCTAGAGCAATCAGACAAGAAAAAAATAAAAGTCATCCAAATTGGAAAGGAAGAAGTAAAACTTTTAGCAGATGACATGATACTATATGTCAAAAATCCCCAAAAATCTACAGCAAAGCTACTGGAGCAAATAAATGAGTACAGCAAAATGGCAAGATTTAAGATCAACACCCCAAAATCCGTAGTGTTTCTATACACTAGTAATAAGCAATCTGAGGAGGAAATCAAAAAAAAAAATTCCATTTGTAATAGCAACCAAAAGAATCAAATATTTAGGAATAAATTTAACCAAGGCCACAAAACACCTATACACAGAAAACTAAAAGAAATTGCCAAAAGAAATAAAAGACCTAAATGAATGGGAGAACATACCATGTTCATGTATTGGAAGACTAAATAAAGTTAATATTTCAATTCTCCCCAAAATGATTTATAGATTCATTGCAATACTACTTATAATTCCAACAACTTACTTTGCAGAAATAGCAAAACCAATAACCAAATTTATTTGAAAGGGCAGGGTTCCCGAATAGCTAAAAATATCTTGAGAAAGAGGAATGACATAGGAGATTTCATACTGCCTGACTTCGAAGTACATTACAAAGCTACAGAGGTTAAAGTATATTACAAAGTTACAGTGGTTAAAACAGGATAGTACTAGCATAGAGGTAGATATACAGACCAATTGAATTGAATTGAGTATTCAGAAATAGACCCTCTCTTCTATGGATAATTGGTCTTTGATAATGTGGTCAAGCCAACTCAACTGGGACAGAACAGCCTCTTCAAATAAATGGTGTTTGGAGAACTGTATATCCAAACCCAGAAAAATGAAAGAGGACTCATATCTCACACCTTATATAAAAATTAACTCAAAATGGATCAAAGATCTAAATGTTAGAGTTAAGACCATAAAACTTTTAGAAGAAAACATAAGGAAATGCCTCCTAGATCTTGTGATAGGAGGTGGTTTCTTTATCCCTTAAATCCAAAGTGCGAACAATGCAAAAAATAAGTAAACAGGATTTCCTCAAAATTAAACACTTTTGTGCATCAAAGGACTTTGTCAGGAAAGTAGAAAGACAACCTATGCAATGGGAGACAGTATTTGGAAACTATATATCAGATAAGGGCTTAATAACCAGAATATATAAAGAGATTCTACAACTCAACAACAAAAAGACAAACAACCCAATTGAAAAATGGGCAGAAATATGGACAGACATTTTTTTCAGAAGAGAAAATACAAATGGCTCAAAAACGTATGAAATGATGTTCAACCTCACTGGTTATTAGGGAAATGCAAATCAAAACCAAAATGAGATATTATCTCACACCCCCTAGAATGGCCATTATCAAAAAAAAAAAAAACACAGAAAACTACAAGTGCTGGAGAAAGAGGCACACTTACTCACTGCTGGTGGGGATGTGGAATGATACAACTACTCTTGAAGGCTGTTGGGTGCTTCCTCAGGAAGCTAAGTATAAATTGCCATATGATCCAGCAGTCCCATTAGTAAGTATATATTTAGAGGAACTAGAGGTAAGGACGCAAACAGACATTTGCACATCGATGTTTATAGCAGATTTATTAATGATTGCCAAGAGATGGAAACAGCCCAAATGCCTATCAGTGGATGAATGGCTAAACAAACTGTGATATATACATACCGAGGAATTATGCAGCTGTAAGACAGAATAACTTCATGAAGCATGTGAAAATGTGGGTGAACCTAGAGGACATTGTGGTGGGTAAAATTACCTAAAAAAAAGAATAAATGCTGTATGTTCTCATTAATATAAACAAACATTAATGAGTGAACTTTGAGAGTTATAGTTGAGGACACAGGTTATCAGGAGATAGAAAGAGGGTAGTGATTGGGTATTTGATGCTGAAGGAGTACAGAATGTTCAACAGGACTGATTGTAAAGATCCAAAAACAGATAGCACAACGGTATCTGATGGTAGCACAATGTTTTAAGAACACTGAAAGAAGCTAAGCATGAGTATGGTTGAGGGAGGAGGGCTGGGGGCATGTATGACACCAGAAGGAAAGATAGAGAATAAAGACTAGGACAGTGTAACTTAGTGATGCCTAGAGTGAACAATGATGGTGATTAAATATATAAATATAAAAGACGTTTTTGCATGAAGGAGAACAAATGAATTTCAACATTGCAAGGTGTTGAAAATGGGATAGTATACTGGGAGCAGGGGGGATACAGTCAATGCAAACTAGGATCTATAATTAACAGTAACATTGTAACATGCTTCCATTAAATGTAACAAAGACCATATGCCAAAATTAAATGTCGATAAGTGGGGGATATGGGGTGGGGGTGGGGGGAACATGGGATTCTTTGCAGAAGAAACAAAATGACCTCATATAGATTGTGGTGGCGAAGGCATGGCTATCTGATTATACTGGGAACCATTGATTTTTTACTTAAGTTGAATTGGATGATGTATGAATACAACTGTTTAAAAATGAACAGAGATATACAAGCGCTGGAGAAAATGTGGAAAGAGAGATTTACCTATTCACTGTTGGTAGGGAAGTAGAATAGTGCATCCCCTCTGGAGGGCAGTGTGGTGGCTTCACCAGAGGCTAAGGGTGGGGTTGCCGTATGATCCTGCAGCCCTGTGGTTAGGTGTATACTTGGAGGAACTGAGAGCTGGAATAGGAATGGACATTTGCACACTGGTGTTTAAGGCGGCAGTGTTTATATTCTGCAATGGATGGAGGTGGCTTAAGGGTACATCAACCGAGGAATGGAAGGGGAACTGTGTTGTATAAATACAATGAAACTGTGAGGCATGCAACTAGGGAAATTAACCTTGAGAACAGTATGGTGAATGAAATAAACCAGAAATGACAAATATTATAATGCCTTACTAATATGGACTAGCAATAATGTGCAAACTCTGAGAATTGCATTCAAGAGCATAGACTATCAGGTGAAGGCCTGTTGTAAAGGTTCCTAGATTGTAAACCGTTATAGCAGTCACATCTGTTCTGAAGCTGTAACTGTTATTTCTAAACTCTGAGATGCTGAGCCCTTTGTGAATAACCTGGTTGTTTTCTGGAATTTTGGGTATTTGTGTGACACCTGAGACTCAGAGCTAGAGTTCTGCAGCTATGAAAGTCAGTATTACCCCATACAGCAACTGCTAAAAACACTGAAAAAGTGATCAGACTTCAATTAGAGTCTGAACGAAGCTGATCTGGGTAGGAAAAAAGTAAATCAGACTTAAGTATAAAGGATGATATTGACTGTATTTTTTTTAATTTTTACTAATAAAACCAATCAACATACAACATGAACATTCTTTATTTTCATCACATAGTTGTATATTCACCATCATGATCATTTCTTAGAACATTTGCATCAATTCAAAAAAAGAAATAAAAGGAAAACAGAAAAAAAATTCATACATACCATACCCCTTACCCTCCCGTTCATTGATCACCAGCATTTCAATCTACTAAATTTATTTTGACATTTGTTCCCCCTATTATTTATTCATTTTTAATCCATAGCTTTTACTCATCTGTCTATAAGGTAGATAAAAGAAGCATCAGACACAAGGTTTTCACAATCACACGGTCACATTGCAAAAGTTATATCATTATACAATCACCTTCAAGAAACATGGCTACTGGAACACAGCTCTACATTTTCAGGTAGTTCCCTCCAGCCTTTAGTTATGCCTTAACTAAAAAGGCGATATCTATTTAATGCGTGCGAATAACCTCCAAGATAACCTCTTGACTCGGTTTGGAATCTCTTAGCCATTGACACTTTGACTCATTTCTCTCTTCCCCCTTTCAGTCGAGGTTTTCTCAATGCCTTGGTGCTGAGTCCCTAGAAATCATTCTAGGATTTCTGTCCCACGTTGCAAGGAAGGTCCACACCCCTGGGAGTCATGTCCCACATAGAAAGGGGGAGGGGGAGGGCAGAGAGTTTACTTTTTGTGTTGACTGAGAGAGAGAGGCCACATCTGAGCAACATAAGAGGTTCTCTTGGGGGTGACTCTTAGGCCTAATTTTGAGTAGGCTTAGCCTATCCTTTGCAGGGTTCAGTTTTATATGAACAAACCCCAAGATTGGGGGCTCAGCCTATTGCTTTGGTTGTCCCCACTGCTTGTGAGAATATCAAGAATTCTCCACTTGGGGAAGTTGAATTTTCCCCCTTTCTCACCATTCCCCCAAGGGGACTTTGCAAATACGTTTTTATTCACTGTTCAAATCCTTCTGGGATTTATCAAGGCATCACTCTGGACAAACTTACAAAATATCATGCCCTACTCAAGGTTCCATGTACTTATGGTGTTCAATTAAGCTGTCAACTTGGGAGCTGATCATCTATATTGTGTTTAAGCATTCTAGCTCAATGACAGTAGTTCCTACAGTAATAGCTGACCTGCAGAGACGGGTGACTACAGAGCTCTTCAGGGATGATGGAGCTAGTCTCAAAAATTTCTTCTTCAAAGTTCTGGTGAAGGATGTGTCCTCTGGACATTCCTGGGGTGTACAGTCAAAATATACTTATTGACTGTACTTTAAAACTTCAACTTCTGCATGAGACCAAAGGAAGAGATGTTTATTTGGTGCAAAGTTTATCTTCTCAGTAGCATACTATGATGGTTGGATTCTGGTGTCAACTGAGCCAGGTGATGATGCCTAGTCATCTGGTCAGGCAAGCACAGGCCTAACCATTGCTGCAAAGATATTTTGTGGCTGGTTGATAAACCAGAAGATTGTTTTAATGAATCATAAATCAATCAATTCTATTTCTCTAGAGAACCCTGACTAATACAAGCTTGGTAGCAGGAGTGGTTCTTGAGAAACAGAATTTTTTAAATGGATTTTTACAACTGGTTTTCTACTCTGATTAGACTCAAAGGTACTAATGACTTTGTTTCCAATAATCAAGATGACAATGACAGTCCATGGTATGAGTTTGCAATAGAGATACACAAAATATCACCATTTGATTCTACTAATTGTATACTTATACAAAGCAAGGCTCTGGGTGAGGTTGTTTTTCATACCTTAATGGAGTTTTATGAAATTAAGAGGTATAATGATGTTAGCTGGTTGTCGTTAGATATGTTGGATACAGTTATGAGGGAAAGGGATGAGCTGAAGGCTTCAAATTTGCAACCTAAGTGCCATATGAAAGATGTAAACATTTCCCTGTATGTCCTGAAAGAAAATCTTATTTCCTCTGGTCGCAGACTTGTGATCTCTGAAAACCAGACACAGAGCCTCACTGTGTGAGTAGCAGATTTACAACGTAAACTAAAATCTCAACCTTGCGAGGTATCTGCTGTTAAATTAAGGGCTTTGCTTGGGAAAGAATCAGATCCCAAAACTTGGGATGCAGACATATGACTTGATAATGTTGGCAGTGGGGACATGGAAACCCTGGAATCTGCCAAGCCTTTGCTAGATAGACCTGTAGTGGTCTGTCTGGGGAAACAGCCACCCCACCTCCAGCCTGCCTTGAAGAAATAGCTTCCCAACCTCCAATATGCCCAGATGAGTCTGCCACCCAACCTCCACCTAAAGAGATTAACGCTTCAGTAGCTGCTAAACCTGTAACCCTTCAGCCCTACTCCTCTGTCTGGAGTGACTAATACTGTTTCACCAGACGAAACTGCAATGGAATGCCCTGAGGTGCTTGGCTTGAATGACACTTTTAATTATTTTCATGACCCACCTCCACCCCTCATTTCCTCAAGACCTATAACTAAAGTCCCAATAGCCCCGAAGGTGAGGTATAAAATGTGACTCAACAGTACTCCAAAAGAACTGCATGAATTTTCCAATCTATATAGATAGAAACAAGGAAACTTTGTGTGGAAATGGATATTAAAGGTGTGGGATGATGGTGGAAGGAATATAAAGTTGGATCAAGCTGAATTTATTGATATATTGATATATGCCCACTAAGCAGAGATTCTAATTCAATGTTGTAGCCCAAGGGTTAGAAAGGGCATTAACAGTTTGTTTGGATGGTTGGCCTAAATATGGATCAAAAAGTAGCTGATGTTATCCGAGATAGAAATGCCAGAACTGCCCTGGTATAATGTGGGTGAGGGGACAGAGGCCTAGAGAGATTGGAACATTAGAGTGGATTTATCATGGAAGGCCTGCTCATACACCCCAGGAATGTCCAGAGGACACATCCTTCACCAGAACTTTGAAGAAGAAATTTTTGAGACTAGCTCCATCATCCCTGAAGAGCTCTGTAGTCACCCGTCTCTGCAGGTCAGCTATTACTGTAGGAACTACTGTCATTGAGCTAGAATGCTTAAACACAATATAGATGATCAGCTCCCAAGTTGGCAGAAACCATGTGGCAACAGTTAATCACCATAGACAAGATGGGGGTGGCCACTATAATGGGCAGCAGTCTCAACATAGCAGTCAAAATAATCTGACTCACTCCTGACCTCTGTTGCCTATTAACTAAGATGATTATCTCTCTTTGTCTCTGGTCTGCACAAAAGCCAATTCAAAAGTCATAGATTTGGTGATGAATATGCAACTATGTGATGATATTGTGAATTACTGATTATATATGTTGATGTTTTATTTGGTTTGTTAATTTTTTAATTAATAAATATATATATTTTTTAAAGTCATAGATTTGGGAGATGGATTTAGGAAAATTCCCCATTTCTCCCCTGGAGTAAATAAACCTCTTTTTCCTTCCCAACCCTCTTTGGTGTGACTTTTATTGGCTGTGCCCAGTGATGAACCCAGATTTGGTAGTGACTCTTCTGCAATTTTGGGCACCTGTCCTGGCACAACATCTAAACAATGTGCTGTTGAGTGGATTCCTGGACCCCTGAGTTGCAGAAAATAAGGCCCTGGAATTCACCATACCAAAGTCAAACTGAAACTTTCAAGATAGAGACATGCTCCTATTAGCTGCAAAGTCATGATGACAGTAAATCCTCCCGCTCATCCAAAACATACTTTATGAACCACTGGACAACCTAACATAACTACTGCAAGGAGCAATCCATCTAACCCTACCCCACTCCCCCAAAGGAAATCAACGATATCTGCATGTTAAGTCAGAGATTTCACCAACTCCCTAAATATGTCCCATCCAGCTGGAAGCAACCAGAATGAATGATGGCCAAATTCCCAAGATTGGAAATAAATATTGTTTTAAGGGGGAAATTGTAACAGTAACTTTTAAAATGTAATCTTAAAACTGTAAACAAGCTGGAAATTGTAATAGCAGCCTTTAAATGTAATGCTGGAAACAGGCTGTAATGAGAACTCAGTCTCACAAAGGAGCAATATGTAAATGAAAAGTCTGCATGCAGATTTTAATAAGTTCTCATCTATGGCCCCAGACATCCCAGATATGAGTAAAGCTTTCCATCTATCTACCTAGACTGGGAGGCATCTTTCCCAGGTGTCACAGGTTGTCAATCCTGAAGGAAATAGGAAATAACTAAGACAAAATACTGAAATTCTCCCGACATCTGTTACCTGTTGACTAAGATTGTCTCTCTTTGTCTCTGGCCTGCATAAAAACCATTCGAAAAATCAGATTTGGAGAAAATTCCCTTGTTTTTTCTCCTCAAAAAAAAATAATAATTTGACTCACAGAGACTATGATGTTGGCTATTAGATCATGGTATATGTAGAAGTAAAATAGATGGGCAGTCTACTAAATTCTTGTTTGAGCTGTAGAAGCAGAAGAATTCTAGGTCAAGTGAACAGAAGTCTAATTTGAATTACAAAAACAGAGAGTCACAGTTTCTTAATCTATTCCAGGCTTGAGACAGTTTACAGACCCAGAGCCCCTTAAATGAGGGGAGGGCTGGGTGACCTTGGGGAAGGATCTTATTATACTGCTCAAAATTTACACTGTTAACCTTCCTCCCAGCCTTCCACAAGGAGACCCACAGCCTTTTACCAGGGTTACTGTGCATTGGGAAAAAGGAAATGGTCAGATATTTAGGGGTCCACTGGTCAGAGTAGGGGCTTATGGGGACCATGTGAATGATGGAGTTCTAGCTCAGGTCCATCTCACAGTGACTACTGTGGGTGCCTGGACCCATTCTGTCATCATTTCCCCAATTCTAGAAAACATAATTAGAATCAACATACTCAGTAACTGGCAGAATCCCCCACATTGCCTCTCTGACTCATGGAGTGAGGGCTATTATGGTAGGAAAGGCCAAATAGAAGCCACTAGAATTGCCCCTACCTAGAAAAATAATGAATCAGAAGCAATAGCAGATTCCTAGAGGGATTGTAGATTAGAGTCATTTTTAAGGGCTTGAATGATGCAGATGTGGTGATTCCCACCTCATCCCCATTCAACTCTCCTATTTAACCGTGCAGAAAACAGACAGGTGTGCAGAAAACAGATGGGTCTTGGAGAAGGACAGTGGATTATTGTAAACTTAACCAAGTGGAGACTCCAATTGCAGCTGCTTTCCAGATGTGGTGTCATTGTTTGAGCAAATCAACATATCCCCTGATACTTGGTATGCAGCTATTGATCTGACAAATGCTTTTTTCTCAATAGCTATCAGTAAAGACCACCAGAAATAGTTTGCTTTCAGCTGGCAAGGCCAGCAGTATACCTCAGGGGTATATCAACTGTCCAGCTGTATGTCATAATCTTCACAAATTCCACAGGGAATTTGATCATTTCTCCCTCCATAAGATATCACACTGGTCCATTATATTGATGATATCATATTGATTTGGTCTAATGAGCAAGAAGTAGCAACTACTCTAGACTTATTGGCAAGGCATTTGCATGTCAGAGGATGAGAAATGAATTTAAAAAAAATACAGGGGCCCTCCACCTCAGTAAAATTTCTAGGTGTCCAATGGTATGGGGCATGTCAAGACATCCCTTCTAAGATGAAGGATAAGCTGTTGCACTTGGCCCCTCTTATGACCAAAAAAGAGGTACAATACCTAGTTGGCCTCTTGGGTTTTGGAGACAATATATTCTTCATTTGGATGTGCTACTCCGACCTATTTGCCAAGTGACCAGAAAAGCTGCTAGTTTTGAGTGGGGACCAGAACAAGAGGAGGGTCTGTGACAGGTCCAGGCTGCTGTGCAAGCTGCTCTGCCATTTGGGCCAGATGATCCAGCAAATCCAGTGGTTGGAACTGTGAATGGCAAACAGAGATGCTGTCTGGTACCTTTGGTAGGCCCCTATAGGAAAATCAAAATGCAGACCCTAGGGATTTAGAAGTAAAGCCTTACCATCTTCTGCAGTTGACTACTTTCATTCTGAAAAACAGCTTTTAACCTGCTATTGAGCCTTAGTAGAAACTGAATGCTTGACCATGGACCACAAAGTTACCATGAGACCTGAGCTGACTTTCATGAGCTGGGTGTTGTGTGACCTACCAAGTCATAAAGTTGGGTGTACACAGCAGCACTTCATCATAAAATGGAAATGGTATATAAGAGATAGGGCTCAAGCAGGTTCTGAAGGCACAAATAAGTTACATGAGGAAGTGGCCCAAATATCCATGGCCCCCACTCCTGCCACATTACCTTGTCTTTCCCAGACCAGAACTCTTAGGGAGTTCCTTACAGTTTACTGAGGATGAGAAAACTCGGGCCTGGTTTACAGATGACTCTGCATGATATGTAAGTACCACCTAGAAGTGGACTGCTATAGCACTACAGCCCCTTTCTGGAGTATTCTTAAATGACAATTGTAAGGGGAGATCCTCCAACTGGGATGAACTCTGAGCAATGCACTTGGTTGTTCATTTTGCTTGGAAGGAGAACTGGCCAAAGGTGCATTTGTATACCGACTCATGGGCTGTTGCTAATGGTTTGGCTGGATGGTCAGCGACTCGGAAGGAAAATGACTGGAAAATTGGTGGCAAAGATGTCTGGGAATGAGGTATGTGGATAGACCTTTCGAAGTGGGCAAAAACATGAAGATATCTGTGTCCCATGTGAACGTTCACCAGAAGGTGACTTCAGCAGAGGAAGGTTTTACTAATCAGGTGGATAAGATTATCTGTTCTGTGGATACAAGTCATCCTCTCCCCAGCCACTCCTACCATTACCTGATGGGCTCATAAACAAAGTGGGCATGGTGGTAGGGATAGAGGTTATGCATGGGCTCAGAAACATGGAATTCCACTCACCAAGGATGACCTGGCTATGGCTGCTGCTGAGACTCACTCTCAGTTCCTGATATGGCACCATTCCCTGAGGTGATCAACCTGCTACCTGGTGGTATCATACTCTGGTATCAGTTTGCCTTCTCTGCATGCATTGCTTTCACCAAAACAACCATCCACGGACTTACCAGCTTGGTATTACACACAGCACTGCTTCTGATCAAGGAACTCACTTTACAACAAATTAAGCATGGGAATGAGCACATGCTCATGGAATTCTCTGGTCTTACCATGTTCCCCATCATCCAGAGGCAGCTGGATTAATAGAACAGTGGAATGACCAATCGAAAACCCAGTTACGGCACCAACTAGGTGGCAACAGCTTGCAGGGCTGGGGCAATGTTCTCCAGAAGGCTGTATGTGCTCCGAATCAGCATCCAATCTATGGTGCTGTTTCTCCCATAGCCAGGATTCACAAGTTCAGGAATCAAGGGGTGGAAATGGACATGGCACCACCCACTATCATCCCTAGTGATCCACTAGGAAAATTTTTGCTGCCTATCCCTGCGACCCTGAGCTCTGCTGGTCCACAGGTCTTAGTTCCAAAAGGAAAGGATCAAAAGGAGGGATGCTCCTACCAGGAGACACAACAGTGATTCCATTGAGCTGAAAGTTAGGACTGCCACTGGCCCCTTTGGGCTTCTGATCCCTCTGATCAACAGGCAAGGAAGGGGATTATTGCACTGCCTGGGGTGACTGATCCTGCCTATCAAGCGTAAATAAGACTACAACTACACAATGGAGTTAAAGAAGAGTTTTCCTAAATAGGGCATGAGATCTTGTTGATTTGTACAGGTTAGTGTGATGCCTGGATATATCCCACAGTAATGTGGGCAGAAGAAAAAAACATTTTGCAAAGTCCCCTTGGGGAGCTGGGGAGAAGGGAGGAAATATTCAACTTCCCCATTTGGGGAATTCTTAATATTCTTGCAAGCAGTGGGGACAACCAATTCAGTAGGCTGAGCCCTCAATCTTGGGGTTCACCCCAATGAAGCTTATTCCTGCAAAGGAAAAGCTAAGCCTACTAATAATTATGACTTGGAATCACCCCCAGAGAACTTCTGTTGTTGCTCAGCTGTGGCCTCTCTCTCCAAGCCAACTTGGCAGGTAAACTCACTGCCCTCCTCCCTACATGGGACATGACTCCAAGTGGTGTTAATCTCCCTGGCAACATGGGACAGAAACATCAACATCAGCCCAGACCCGACATCAAGGGATCAAGAAAGTGTTCTTTTTGGAGGAAGAAAAAGGTAGAGAAAGGGGAAGAGAGAAATGAGACAAAATAAAGTTTCAGTGCCTGAGAGATCTCAAACAGAGTCGGGAATATCCTGGAGGTTATTCTTATCCATTATATAGATATCCCTTTTTAGGTGATAGTGTATTGGAGTGCCTGGAGGGAAGTACCTGAAACTATTGAACTGTGTTCCAGTAGGCTTGATTCTTGAAGACGATTGTATAAAGATATAGCTTTTATGATGTGACTGTGTGATTATGAAAACCTTGTGTCTGGTGCTCCTTTTATCCAGGGTATGGACAGATGAGTAAAAAAAATATGGAAAAATAAATAAATAAATAATGGGGGGAACAAAGGTTAAAATAAATTGGGTAGATGGAAATACTATTGGTCAATGAGAGGTAGGGATAACAGGTATGGTATGTATGAATTTTTTCGTTTTTCTTTTTATTTCCTTTTCTGGAGTGATGCAAATCTTCTAAAAAATGATCATGGTGATGAATACGCAACTATGTGATGACATTGTGAGCCACTGATTATACACCATACATGTATGTGTGTGAAGATTTGTCAATAAAAATATTTTTTAAACCCTGTCCATAAATGTTTATAGAGCCTTATTAATAAATTATGGAAAAAACCCAACAACCACCTTAGGTATATCCATACCATAATGGTCTACTATTCAGTAATAAAAGGGAATGGACTATGGATTCACATAACGTGGACAAATCTTAAATGCAGTTTGCTAAATGAAAGAAGCCAGACCTAAGAGAATACATACTGTGGAATTTCATTCATCTAACATTCTGGAAAAGGCAAAACTACAGGGATGGAAAACAGGTCAGCAGTTGCCAGGAGTCAAAAGAAGGGCTAGTGTCTGATTATAAAGGGTACCTGGGAATTTTTAGAGTGACGGAACTATTCTATATGGTAATGAAGGCTGGGTATATAGGACTATGGATTTGTAAAATCCCAAAGAACTGCATGTCACAAAGAGCAAATTTTCATGCATGCAAATGAAAAGAAAACCAAGATTCCAGGGATCAGGATATCTGACTGTGACAAATGAATCTTACTGCACAGGTAAAGATTATAAATATATCTACCCCTCACTGAAGAGAGTAGTGTAAAAAAAGGAACTGGGCTAAGAAACTTTGGAAAACTGTGTTTTGACTGGAAATCACAAGGCTAAACATAAAAAGAATTGTACATAAACATTGTACCCTAGTTGGTAAATTTGTTTCTTACAAGGGTACCGGTTAATAATTCTGAAACTACTTTATATATATATACTGAGGTTGAAAAAATATGCAAATAAATGGTAGATAATGGAAGCTAGGTTTGTCAGTATCAGAGAAAGAAGTTACAAATAAGCTAGGGGAAAATGTTAGAAAGAATCCTGTGGTATTGGATTAGAGTCAGAGACAAAAGTAGGAACTCATGTTTAGTTTAATATATATACAGACAGATAGGTATAAAAAAATTGTAGATATGTGTGTACACAAGTATCAGTATATATGCACGTATGTTTCCAGGCTCTGTCTGCTGAGAGAGCTTAGAAACAATGACACTTCAGTAGCAATGAACATCCCCAGGTCTTGGTTTCTAAATAGGATTCTCCAACAAAAGGGATCAGGGTTCCTTGAAGAAATGGCTGATTCTTTGGCTGGAATGAGGAAAATATAAGATGACCCTGGAGCATCTTGTAATACCAGACAATACAGAAGTGCTCAAACACCAAAACCGTGGGGCTCTGTCAAAAGGACACAGGGGCCAACCTGAAAGAACCCCCGATGGACAAAGCTGGAACAATTTGAGCAACAAAATATGCCATTTTGCGTTCCAACCAGCAATGAATAACATAGTATTGGACTACAACAAAAATTCTAAAATAAATATTTGTGGTGACTTGTAACTGTATGTACTTTAGAAAAGAATGTTCTTAAAATCAATCCATTCCTGTGGATGTGGACCCATTGTAAGTAGGATCTTTTGGGGGGGCTACTTTAATTAAGGTGTGTCACATCTCACTCAGGACGGGTCTTAATCCTCTTACTAGAGTCTTTTATGAAGGAATGAAATTCAGACAAAGAGAGAGAAAGCCGTGAAAGCCAGAAGCTGAAAGCAGTAAAGCCCAGGAGAAAAGTGATAAACCAGTAAACACCATCATGTGCCTTGCCATGTGGCAGAGGAGCCAAGGATTGCTGGCAGCCAATCTTCAGAAAGAAAGCATCATCTTAATAATGCCTTGCTTTCAACATTTTCATGGCTTCAAAACTGTAAGCATGTAAGCCAATAAATCCCCATAGCCGAAAGCCAACCCATTTCATGCTATCTGCTTTCAGCAGCCTAGGAAATGAAAACAATATCAATGAGTCAACACTGATATAAATAAATGATTGAATAAATAAATAAATGGGGGGAAAGGGGTAAGTATTCCCTACAAAATAATTACGAATTATTTATGTAGATAGTTCCCCCTCCAGGAAGCGGAGCTAAATTTCCTCCTCTTTCCCCACCCAAGACACACACTCCTTGAGGGTGAGCCAGATGTAGTGGCTTGCTTGCATAGGGAAAGGTAAAAATAGTAGCTTCACTACTAAGGCATATGTCATCTTAGCCAACTGAACAAGGCTAACAGCAACAGTAACAATCATGTTGATGTCGCCTGCCCCCTGACACGATGCACTGAAGGACACTTTGCTTCTGTATTCCTTCCTGAAGTCCATAACTCTAGCCTAAACATGAGAAAATCAGCAGACGCACTCAAATGAAGGTAAAGTCTTTGAAATACCCAACCAACACGCTCAAGGCCATAAAAAACAGGAATGACTGAGACACTGACTAACCAGAGAAGACAAAGAAACATGATAGTTAACTGCGATGTAAGATTCTGAATAGAAAAAGAACATTAGCGGAATAACTGGTGAAAAGGAATGAAGTTTGGAGTTAACAATAGTATATGATTGTTGGTTTCTTAGTAAATAAAAAAATATTCTAAAATAAAAATCTTATTCAAAACTGAATTTTTTAAAAGCGTGGCAATAAACGAGATAGGAAAATCAAAGAAGCACATGAATATCACTGCATTGGGCTTTATGGCTGTGTCTAGCTGCTGGGAGAATCCCTTCGAGCTCTAAAGATTCTTATTGGGTATCTGATTTCCCAAAAAACAGCAGGGGGGTTATAGAATATTGCCCTAGTTTGTTACTTCTTAAACTTAGATGTGTATCAGGATCATCTGGAAATTAACAAAGAACACTGAGGACTAGGCTCATTGAATGGGAATAACACTTGGATTTCTGTATTTTTACAAAGTTTCTAGGTGATTCTAACACAAGTTTGAGTTAGAAGCTCTAGTGCTTTTCTCTTACTGCGACTATTAAATGGCCACTCACTCAGTCATTCAACAACTATTTATTGAATAACTACTCCATCCTACCCCTTTTTTTTTTTTTTTTACCACTAAGTATATGGTAGTAGGCAAGCAGAAAAGACCCTGCCCTCACGGAGCTCACATTCTAATACTCAAATAAATATACACTGCTTGGGTCTCCCCTTGTATTTTTCAGTTCTGAGTCCCTGAAGATAAAATCTAATCAGCCTACTGAGTCGCCACCATTCTTTTGGGAGTGAGCTTTTCCTAATGGGCCACCTCACAGGTTATTGGTCAGCATAGGTGTTGCTTGTAGATCAGGGCTTCTCTCCTAGTTCAATCAGCTGGGACTAGGGTGTCATCGCACTAATGTGACCCCTCCCCCAACTTGCTCCCTCAGCAAAACCAACCAGTTTAGGAAGGGACGATGGTTATGGGAGGCTCCCAGTCAGATCTGTCCCGTGTGGTTGCCATCTAAATAATCCTAGCAGGAGCCAAACCTTCCCAGGGCAGTCTGGAGGCAAAAAGATTAGTCTCCACTAGCCAAGATGATAAATATGATCTTCCTAGCATGAACTGCTTATTTATGAGAACTCAGAATCAATAATACCCAAAACAGACATGCAAAAGTTTGTCTTAGATGCTTCTGCCAGAAAAATAGATCTCTTTTGGTTTGATTTTGTTTCGTCTGTAGACATTTCCTTTGGCTGGACTGTGCTTTCCTGCTACATGTTAAGTTTCAAAATACCAACTTGCCCACAGCAAATTTCTACTTCACATGAGACTGACTTGGACAATAATCTCCCATGTGTTCTCCTCGGTCATTGTGGCATATTTCTCTGGGACTGGAGCCTAGCCATACTTTAAAATTCCTTTTTAATCCTTCTCTATGTCTACTCCCTTCCCCCTCTTGTCGTAGACCGCCCATTTCCGTAGCTCATCACAAACCGTCGATTCCTAATTCTAGCTCTACACCAGCCTAAAGCTTAGCAACAGCCTCCTAGCTTGTATGATTGGCTGTC
>PVIY010028935.1:0-32568 GCA_004026745.1 Myrmecophaga tridactyla | reverse complement strand
CCCTTTCCCACTATAAAACATTCCCATTCCTCTGCAAAACACATGTCAAGTGGCTGCCGGCCTCGCTGTGGCAAGCTGTGATAAAGAACTTTGGTGTGTTCTCACTTGGCTTGCTCTTGTTTATTTCCATGGCAGCAAAAAGTGCTACCACTTTGTCCTTAAGATTTATGCCCAAATACAGTGCTCTTTATATTAGCGTAAAGTCAGAAATACTCCAAAAGTGAAATGAGGGAAAAGTAATTAAGCAAAATATGATCTATCTATATATTATCACATTACGCATAGTTTTATAATGGCTTACAAAAATATTTCAATGAAGTGGGAAAATTCTTATGGTATGATGTTAGGAGAAAAAAAAAAGTAGTAGGATAAAAACTATACGACGAGAGACAGATTTTGAGCCACTAGGCCATCTGCTCTCCTACTATGTGCCTAGTAATAAACTTTCTCTCTTTGAAGCCCCCGTGTCTCAGGAATTGGTTATTGAGCATGTCGGGCAAAAGAATCCACAGCCTTTGTCCAGTAACAATTTGGCATCCCTCCAGGACAAATGCCCGAATCTCTGCGGCCCCAGCAGAGCAGAGACTTTTTGGCGCCTTAAAAAGCTTCAAAGAGAGAAACGGTTTCCAGTTCCACATCCTGCTATCTGACCTGGAACTGACTCACCTGACTGTGGGGACGGGCAAGTTCAAATTCCATGGAGAAGGAGACAACCTGGGAAGCCTGGTGAAGACTTGCCATGAAGTCCCCAGGGGAAGCGGGCTGGCTGAAGTAGAGCTGGAAACTCTCACCTCTGACTGCTGAAATGATCACCTCCCCTTTTAAGGCTGACAACTGATTGGACTAGGCTTCTGTTATTGTTGAGGGCAAGGTCCCTAGTTGATTGTATATGTAATCAGCCTTAGATTCAACTTACTAATGGGTTAAGCCCATGAGATACATTCACAGTAACATTCAAGCCAGTTCTTGATTGATCAAACAACTGGACCCCATAACTTGGACAAGTTGACACGGGAATTCAACCACTGCAGTCCGCCACTTGTGAACTCGGCATCCACCCACATGTCCTAAACTGAACTTAGCATCTTAAATAAAAAGGATGACAGTCATGGTTTCACCTAAGAACACACAATTGTCCTGTGTACAACCAGAAATGCATTAACCTTCCCCAGAATAGGATGTAAGGCCTTGGGTAAAATTCACTCTTACATTTGCTATCCTATAATTAAAATACAACAGCATGAAACTAATACAGTTTATGTCATACAATAAGGGAATAAGTAGGGAATAAAGCAAAGATAGTAGCTTTATGGATATATGGAAACATCGTAAAACAAGGAAGAAAAATTCCTAAAAAAAAATACAAAACAAAACTATGGGACACTCTGATCCCAATTAGTAGAAATATTTGCTCAGAAAAAAATACTGGAAGAAAATTAACCAAAATACTAGCAGTGGTATTCATTCTGAGCGGTGAAAGTATGAGTGATTGCTCTTTGAATTCCTATAAGTTTTCTTAATTTGGGGATACCTTTGTGAAAATCTAAAAGTAAGAATTAATAATGTCAGGTTAAAAAAAAATTCTTGATGTTTCCAGAGCAAGACCAGACTTTTGTGGCAGGGAGGTGTGGGAGAGATGCACCCCCTTTCCTGGGCTAGGGGAGCCTAAAACTCCTCTCTCCACTTCCCATCCTGGGCAGGCATCATCAGAAACACGGACCTTCAACAACCTCTTGGCCTTTCTCTTGAGAATCAGGGATTGTAAGCGTCACAGAAAATCTAAAGTGAAACCCTGGGGACAGACGTCTCTTTCCTACGACCTCACCAGCTCCTGGGGGATTGTGTGGGGAGAAGAGGCTCAAGCCCACCCCAGACCCAGAACACCTGTCTTCTCGGGGGGATGGGGCAGTAGCCCATCCGAGCTTCCACAGATCTCTGAGAAGATGCTTAGTCTTGCCCAATGCAGAGAAGAATGTCTAAGACTGATTCATATTCCAACTGGCCTCACTTGATCTCTAAAAAGAGACTGGGATGGGGCAATTTTGAAAGCAATAAGCACTAGTGAGCTAGCTAAGGTTTAACCGCAGGTTCTCTGGGGGGTGGGTGCCCTGCCTTATAGCAGTTCCGTGGGAGACATACTCGCCCATAGGTGGGTCTGAGCCACCCAAGTGAGCTCGCTGAACTTGGAGTTCGGAAGAAAAGTGCACAAGTGGCTTTCGAAAGCTGGTCCAGGCCAGGGGCAGGCCACTGTCCAAAGCTCCTCTGGGCTGATGACCGGGAGCCAGTAGTCCATTTAATTCCCTCACCACTTGTGAATGGAAACCCCAGTACTGCTTAAAAGCCCCGAGTAAAGCCATTCTGGTAGTACCAGCAGGGGAGACCCAATCCCCACAAATTCCAGAAAATAGTCAATATTGCATCTCACAAAGTCCTAAGAGCCTATGAAAGAATACTTCATACATACGAAATCAGAAGTCATAAACTATAAGCCCTGTTTTGCTTTTGCAGAGCAGTGCAAGCATTTCATCATGTGAAAAAAACCAACAACAACCAGAAAACTCATGAGCACTTTCAAATATCTCGCTAACGATGCTATTTCACCCAGCCATCTGCTCAGGTGCGTCGTGATCTGTTCAGTGGAAGCTCAGACTTCTCATGAAGCTTCCTGTTTCAAACAGTACGGAAAGGCACTCCTGGAGAGAATGCCACTCACACTCTCGAGTAACACCTCCTGCCCTCTGTGTGTCTGTCTTCCTAGGCCTATTCAAGGGAAAGGCTTCTTTTCCAATTCAGCTACCTTTCTCTAACTGCATGGCTTTTCTTTCGAAATTGATAATGCCAACTGTGCTTTTTTTTTCTGAAGTGCTCTCTGACTTCTTTGACCAACATCAGGCAGCGAGCAGCAGGGCTCGGGTCACAGACCCAGGAGCATGTCAACCCTGGTACAAACCCACCTGCCCTGTCACGCCAGACACTCACGCACGCCCACCTTCACCAGCGACATCTTCAGTACCACTGCTGGGCCCCAAACAAGGTTTTTTAACTCTCCAAAACTTTGTTTTCTCATTTAAAAATGAGATTGTACCGCTGAGAGGATCGCCCTCTCAGAATTTTGTAAGGCTTAAAAAACAGTGTAAGTAAAATGCTTTGCAATACACGATATATAAGAGATAGTGTTTGATACTTAATGGACTGTTTTATCTTTCTCAGTTCTTTCTCAACTCTTCCCCACTTAACACACATGATGCAGCTCAAAACAAACTTTTCTGTTCAGCCTCTCCCACATACCTTCGCTGCTTAATGCAAAAAAAAATGAGTACAAAGATAAACACAAAATCTACGTAGAACTGAATAAAATGAGCAGGTTGTTGAGTGCTACTCAAGAAGTAAATAAAAACAGCATAAACGATTAAGGCAAACCCCTAGCCCGAATGAAATGCAAGCCAATTGCAATCTGGATGAATCGGCCACCTCTTGCTCGCCCTCTGATGCTGCATGCTTGCTTTGCTTGATACACATAAAACAAGCTTGCTACAGGAAAAAGGAACATACCCACTAAATTCGCCTTATCCTGCTTCTCAGGGGTGTTCGCCCCAGAATCCATCTCATCCTTGAGAAGCTGTTAGGCTTGGGGAGTGTGCATGGGTCGGTGGCGGGCCTGGGCTGCAGGCAGCTGTGTGGACGAGCTGAGCGAGATGTGGAGGAGAAGCACAGTGCCAGGGAGTCAGAGAAGTCCCTTCTCTTTGCCGAGGGCCCTGGGGAGTGGTTTCCCTAGCGAGGGAGGCCTGTTTACACAACACAGATCTTTTGTTCATAGAGAAAATCCAAAGGGTGAGACCTTGGTGGCTGCTGCTTCCTGGAAAGTGCCAGAGCGTAGTTTCTACCTCATTTACATTTTATAAAACCCATCTGAGCCCCTTGGTAATGTGTTCGCCACCATGGCTGTCCATCTCAGAAGCGGATTCATGTTCGCCACCATGGCTGTCCATCTCAGAAGCGGATTCAATCCAATCCGTTCCGTGTCCTCCAGTGAGCGGTGTCCTGAGACACAGATCTGCCCGCACCAGCACCCTGCTGAGAACAGTGCAGTACCACCTGGTAGGATGGTCAAGAGCAACCCTAAGTGACCATCCACAGCGCAGGACCTGCAGTGAGGGGTCAGGCTTAAATGCTGCCCTCACATCCGTGCACTCGGGGTCTCAGTCCCCGGCAGTGGCCTCTTTCCTCTGTGCACTTGGCTGTGGCATGGCCTGGGTCCCTGCGTGGCCGCGGTGGCCTCCTCCTGGCCTGTGGTCTCTGTGCGCCCCTCTTGCCTGGCACATGTCACACCTCCCTCGCCAGCAGGCAAACAAACATTCCCACCTGCTTCCCCCACCAGCCCCAGGCCCGCTCAGACCCTCACTCACTCGGTGACTGCTTCACTGGTCTGTGCCCATGATTTCATGTGCATGGTTATTTGGTCTTAACCAAATTTCTTCCTCCAGACCAGGGGTTGGGAAACCGCAGGCTGCCGGCCAATTCTGGCCCCCACTGCTTTGTGAATAAAGCTTTATTGGCACACAGCTGTGTATTGGTACAATGTTTATTGGTACAATGACAAAGTTGGGTCTTTGCCATAGAGACTGCAGAGCTTTCAAAGCCTAAGATATTTATTATCTGGGTTTTTGCAGAAGTGTGCTGACCCCCTGGTCTACCCTGTGAAGTCACTGCATCTGCTATTATTAGACGTGTACAGACAGCACGTTGGACAATGCAGATACGTGGCTGGTGCTTGGGGACATCTGTTGAGTGAATAAGTGAATAAATAATCCCTCAAAGGTACCAGCTCACACCTGCAGGCTCTTTCCTGCACCCAGCGTCTCTAGCTCCTCTACCAAGTTCCCTTCCTACACCCCCTGGACTCCAGGGCAATCTTTAGCTTATCCCAACAACAAAAGCACCAGGTTCCTGATTTTCTGATGCTTTCACCTCTTCTGTATCAATATCTCAAGTTGCATTTTGTTTTACTTTATGTCAAAGTAAAACAGGACGAACTTTGATGGTCATCTGGCATCAACCATCCTGACATGTGCTTCTGGCAACTTGTACTTAGCGAACTTCCCAGACTGTGGGTTACTTCTGCCAACTGCTTGATGATCTTCGATTACCTTCCCCACAAACTAAATCACAGTCATTATTACCATGTCTGCTCTCCACAGTCTGGAATTATGAGAATTAATACAGATAAAAGCACTTGGGGAAAGGGGCTGGGAACTAGAAACGCAGAATAAAAGAGGGATGCATGCACAGTCTGGCTGCTCTGGGGTGCTTTTCTTTGCACTTTTCTGACATTGATTTGTCTGTGGGCTGACAGGAAATAACGCTGAGGCACTGGGGCGTGGACCCCTGGGTGACAGTGGGTAAAACCTGTAAGGTCTTCGTGTTTCACTTTTCTCATGTGTAAAATGGGGCTAATAATAAGAGTTTTTGGAGGACCACGTGCAATCTCCACGGGGAAAGTTCTGGAGCGGTGGCTGGCATGGCTGATGGCAACTGCTACTACCGTGACGGCAGGAGGGTCCTACTGTGCAGGACGCAGCTTCTCTCTCTCTGAAATGGGTGCGTTGAGCTGTTTTCACAATTTCTCTCCTTTCTGTGTTTCAAGTCAAAACACTCATCACCTCTTCTCTACTTCCAGGGCTGCTCCAATTTGCTGCAAATATGCAAACAGGCCCATTCCTGGTCCCAAACTGCCAGTAAGTAGATTCCATTCTGCTTCTTCCCAGCCTCCTCTTCATCACTGTGGCTGTTGTCACTTGCCACTAGCCTCGCAGAGAAATGACAGGGAAGATCCATTTCCCCCATTTCCATGCCCAGGCACAGGCAGTCTTAACTGGGAAGGGAAGTCCCTCCCTCTCCACACAGCAGTGCCGCAAAATGTTTTGGAAGTGTTCACTTGGCTTATTTCTAGACACTTTCCCCTTTGCGTTGGCCAAATACCACCGCAGCCAGGCCTGACAGCCGCTGAGGCGCAAAACAACACTCAGTAATTGTTCCCTGGTGGCAGCCCTAAGAGCCTGGTATCTCCCTTGGAAGATGACTAAGCAACTGTTTTCTTCTACCTGCAAAATGTTCCAAATAGCTCAGCCTAGAAAGCAAGAATGGTCCCAACAAGTATAAGTAAGCACCTGCAACAGGGCGTCCCCGACTCGGGGCCTCTGGGACCGAATGAAATTAAGTCCATTTTCAAGCGTCTCCTCCTTTGTCTATACAAAATCAAATCTCAGGTCCAGCAATGACCCCTCATCATCCATGGGCCACTCTAGTGGGGTTTTCTCCCTTCCATGCCAGAGAAGTGAGGGTGGGGGACCAAACTGACCGGGGAGACCAGGGCGTGCTACTGTGAATGTCCTGCTTTTCCTACACTTCATTCTATGAGTGCCGGTTCCAGGGCAGGTCCTAAAAAGAGATGAGGACAGCTGTTCCCACAGGCTGACTCTATTCCCACTCTTGACACAGGACATCTGTCTTAAGGTGTGCACATCTGCTTTCCCTGAATGTTCGTCATAGAGCATGACCCCCACTTGAAATAATCCCACTGGCTCTCTCCCAAGCCTGTGGCTGCAGGAAACTCATGCCAGACAGCATCCACCCCCATTCTTTTTCTCAGTTTTAATTTTTATTGTAGTAACACAGAGATAACATAAAACTTCCCACTTTAACCACCTTTTTTTTTTTTTTTTGCATGGGCAGGCTCCGGGAATCAAACCCGGGTCTCCGGCATGGCAGGCGAGAACTCTGCCACTGAGCCACCCTTGCACCATCCCTATTTTAACCATTTCACATACACATTTCAGTGATATTAATGCAATCATAATGTTGTGCTACCATCACTACCATCCATTACCAAAACGTGTCAACACTCTGAACAGAAACTGTACCCATTAAGCAACAGCCCCCCATAGCCTGCCCACCCTGGCCCCTCAGAGCCTGGAATCCACTTTCTGTCTGCGGGGTTGACATATTCTACGTATTTCATACAAGTGTCCACTCAACATGAGGTCTTCTAGTCTCATCCATGTTATTGCATGTATCAGGACTTCTTTCCTTTTAAATGCTGGATGACATCCCTTCACATGAATACATTCTATTTATCCATTCATCGGGAGATGGACACTGGGGTGCTCCCACCTTTTAGCTGTTGTGAACAATGCCACTGTGAACACTGGTGTGTAAATATTTGTTGAGTCCCTGCTTTCAATTCTTTTCTACCATCATTTCTTGCTAGATGCACACATATATTCCAGGAGGGTTATTACTCCCTTAGGAAAACATTCTCTTTTCTTTTCTCTGACTCCATCAACTTTTCTCCAATACACATCATCCATTCTATTTTATTCATTCCACTTCAACCAATTCTTGAATTCCTGCATCTTTAAACGACCAATTCGGTCCCCAGATCTATGAGCACCTTAACAGACTCCCAGAACTGCCACACCAGTCTAGACTTCTCTCCAGAATAATTCATATTTTCCATCATACTGACCAAATATCTCTACCTGGATTTCTCCAAAACCCACTCTGGTGGTTGGAGGTACGTACCCCAGAAAAATGTGTCCTTAATCTTCATTGGGTTGAAGCCATTGTAAATAGGATCTTTTGGGGAGGTCACTTCAGCTAAGGTGTGGCCCCACTGAATGGGTCTTAGTCCCATTCCTGGAGGCCTCCTAGAGAAAGAAGCCAGAAGCTGGAAGCAAGTAGAATCCAGGAGAGAAAGGAGAAGGCGCCACCATGCCCATTGCCATGCGATAGGAAAGCCAAGGAACCCCAAAGATTGCCAGCCAGCCAGGAGGAAGCCAGCCTGCCAGCCTCTGAAACTTGTGAGCCAATCAATTCCTGCTGCTAAGCTAACCCATAGTGTGGCATTTATTTTAACAGCCTGGAAACTAAATAGCCACCCACCCTAATTCACCACCCTTCCTATTACTCAATCTATTGAATAAGACATTTTTAGCACACAAATCTGATGACACATACAAATAACATATATGATGAACACACATTTATATACCTTGCATGTGTATTTAGTGAGTAAAATGCGCAGCCACGGACCAATTCCCCAACAGCAGCAAGACCACAGAGGCTGCTGGAGGACTCGCTCCCCTCCCCACCTCCTCATAACCACAATCCAGAATTTTATTATTCCCTTGTTTTTAAAATAGTTTTTATCATATATGTATGCATCTCTAAGCAATATATTACTTAGCTTTATTTGTTTTTGTGCTATATAAAAATACCCATGTAGACTGTGATTTCCGTTATCACTCCACTGCTGTATTTCTGAGCTTCATCCAAGCCTTTCCATGAAGCTGTTTGTTCCTTCCTGGTGCTACTGAATGAACACAACAAAACATAATAAACTACAATTTATGTTATATTATTTTCAACTTTTTGGTTATTATAAATATGTTAACATTTTTGTACACATCTCCTGGTCCACATAGGCCAGCGTTCCTCTAGGCCCTGGAATCAAGGGTGCAGGAAAGAATGGCTGGATCTCATGTTCACCTTTATAAACTGTTGTAAACAATTGTGCAAATTGTTTTCCAAAGTGGTTTGCATCAACTTTACCTTCTACTAGCAGTATAAAAATACTCCCTTTGATGCCACTTGTCAGACCTTTTCGTATTTGACAATCTAGTGGGTATATTTTGGTTTGGATTTAGATTTCCCTGACTTTTAAAGAAACTGAACAACTTTCAAAAAACTATGTACAATTCATGTTTTCTCTTCTGTGAAATGCGCATGAGTACATTTTGCTTATTATTTGGGGGGGTGGAGGGAGAGGCTTTTCCGGTTTGATTTATAGTCCTTATATATTACAAATATATTCTTCCAGTTGTTGTTTTCACCCTTTTAATGTTATTTTGATAATATACGAAGTTTCATATTCAGTGCTTGGTTGGCTTTGTTAAAAACTCCTTTCCTTCCCAAGGTCTCAAAGAGATCCTCCTATATTTTCTTTCAGATGTTTGTTGTTCTTCTGAATTTGTCTTCACTGCACCCAGAGCTGCATTTTGTGCATGGTGTGGTGTAGGGTCCATTCCGGCATTCTTTCATGTTAGCACAGCACTTCACTGGCAGTGTCTTAACCGACCTGTCCTGGCAGCCACGTTACGAGCCGTTTCCGCGCACAACTGGTGTTCACAGGTTCTCTATCACGCACACCATCAGTTAGGTGGTCCCAGTTAATATCACGCTGTCTTGGCCTTGGAGACTCGATGATGTCTTATCACTTGTTGGCACAGGCCCCTCCACTGCGGTCACTGCCTCCAGAAGTGTTTGGCTATCCTTCAGGTTTTGTTCTTCCTCACAAACTCGAGGCTTAGGGTAAGCCTGTGAAATTTGTTGAAAACTCTACTGGGATTTTGATTGGACTTACATTGCATTCAGACATTAATTTGTGAGATTTTATATTTTAAGGCTATGTATCATTATAAGTATGATCATTCTATTTAGGTTTCCTTTAATGCTCTTCAGTTTAAAAAAAAAATCTCCATAAAGTTGTTACTCATTTTGCATCAGGTGTATCCCTAGGTAATATGCCATTATGTTTTCTTTTTTTGAATCAAGTTGCTGATGTTTGAAATGGCAACTGATATTCAAATATTGATTTTGTGTCTGCAAATCTCATTAATTAATTCTAATAATTTGTGACCTCCAAATAGCAACAGCTTTATATCTTTCTTTCTAATCCTTGTATCTTTTATTTTTGTTTTGTACCTTACTACTCTGGCTAGATTTCTAATCAATGTTGATTTTACATTTTCTGTGATTGGTCTGATTTTAAAGGGATGTTTCTAATATTTTATAATTAAGAATGATGTGCCGTGTAGATACCTTTATAGCTCTCCTTTAGCTGACAGAGTTTCCTTTTTTCTTAGTTTGCCAAGTTTTGTCTATTTTTAAAGCCATTATTGTGGCTGAATTTTATCAAATGCTTTTTCTGCATTTGCTAATAGATTTCCTGTCATTTCACCCTTGCACTCCTGATACAAATACAACTTGAATAGGATAAATCATGCTTAAAAAAAAAAACACTGGTCTAATGTTGCTAACATTTTATATAATGTTAGCTCTTGAGTAAGAGTGACTTGTATTTTTCATATTCATAAAATCCTTCTCTGAGTTTTGGAATCAACATCATACTGGTCTATTAGATTGCACTGAGCAGCGTTTCTCCATCTACTCTCTTGGGAAGAGTTTGCACACCCTTGGAATGATCCATTCCTGAACGTTCCATCGACCTTGCCTATAAACACTTCTGGGCATGCTACTGTCTTCCTGGCATGTTCAGTTCATTTACGAATACTGTGGTTAAAATACACAGGAAAGTGTAGCCAACATCTTGCCATATGCTTTGCTTTTCTTCTTTCTTGCCTTATTTTGGATTTTGTTTTTCCCCATTCCATTTTTCTCACTCTACTGATTAGGAGTTATAAACACCTCATTTATAGCTCTCACCATTAAATTTTACCAGGCATAAATTTAAAAGTTAAGCAGTATCATAATGCTGCTCCTGAACACAAAGACCTTGGGGATACAAATTTTGATCACCCCTCACAACTTATTTCCTTATACAGTTAATCTTTATTTTTTTAAACTAACCAAATTAGTCACTGCTTACCCATTATTGTGTCACCTTTAAAAAAGAAAAGCTCATTCAAAGTTTGAGTTGAAATAAAGTCTTTTATAACATACCAACTATTAGTAGACTAAACTTACCTGGCAAACCAAATGGTGAGGCTTTAAATTAAAGTTAACCAGTTAAACGAATTAACAGCTTTTGTAAAAACAAACAAACGAAAACAATACTCTAATATGCTTTAAAGTAAATCTAAGCTAAACAGTAATTTTATGTTTAAGGTTTCAGAATAAACTAACACATGATGGCTATGTTAGGTATTAGGGCTATCAGTTAATATTTAGTAAAGAAGCAACGCAAACATTAAAAAAAGATTCTAGCAATACCAGTTCAGTGTTTTTCTTCTAGACTAGAAGGTGGAGAACAGTGACCACTGCTGGTGGCATACTCCACTGGACCGAGAACACATCCCAGGCCCACGTGAGCGCTACCACCTGCCCCGGTTTAAACCTAGGCTCTGAGACACTGGACGGCGCAGCTAGCACCAAGGAGGGTCGACGCCCCACGTGTCATACTCTTCCCTCCCCTAGGCACACTTCTTTTTTCAGACCACCACTCTAAACACACAGGCTTACTAGGAAACCAAAAACAAAGTGCCAGAAGGAAAGAATTGCTGAATTGTCTTTCAAATAGATCCCAGTGAAAACTAAATAAAAGAGAGGTGAATTGCGCTGAACTTATTTTAAGTGTAATTTTTGGTTTTCCTGAAGACCCTTTAGTCAGTATTTACTCTCAGGCAGAGAAAAGCGTCACATAACTCACATTCTCAAAGCACCAGGGTGTGTAGGCTGGGCATGGGGCATGTCTACGTACAAGCACACAGGTGCACGGACCGTTCAACAGAGAGCACGGTCGTCTTCTCTCTTGAAACCAAACTGCTGAAACAATATTCTGCACATTGTCCTTAATTACTCAATTCTGATTCATCCCTCAACCAAGTGCAACCGGACTTCTGCCCCTCCCCCCACAATCACCACCCCCATCAGGGACCTGCTGGCCACCGAGTGGATCCTTCATGTCCGTGTTATTTCCACCGTTGACTCTGGAGCGGACAGTGACACCGGCCTTCCTTTTATACCGCTCTCCTCCTCCAGGCTCCGTGAACCTCCGGCCTGGCTCTCGGTCTTGTTCAGGCCATTCTGCCCGCGCTCCATGGCTCCATCCTTCAGTCCTGCACTGGCCAGGGCACTGATCCATGGTTGCAGTGATCCACTTTGACTCCAAATTATGTTCAGCCCATTCCTCCAAAGCTCCAAGACTATATTTACCCACTGTCTTAATTTGCTAGCTACCAGAATGTGATACACCAGAAACAGAACAGCTTTTAAAAAGGGAAATTTATTAAGTTGTAATAAATTAAGAATTCACAGTTTTAAGGTCATGAAATTGTCCAAATTAAAGCAAGTCTACAGAAATGTCCAATCTAAGGCATCCAGGTCAAGATACCTTAGTTCAAGAAGGTCAGTGAAGTTCAGGGTTTCTCTCTCAACTGAAAAGGCACACGGCGAACATGGCAATGTCTGCTAGCTTTCTCTCCAGGCTTGTTTTATGACGCTCCCCTGGGGGTATTTTACCTTCTTCATCTAAAAAGGTCTCTGGCTGCATGGGTTCTCGTGATTCTTGTCACTGTCTCCAAAATGTTTCCTCTTTTAAAGGATTCTAATAAACTAATCACGACCCACTTGTTCTGAGTAGAGTCACATCTCCCTCTAGTCAAAAAGTTAATGCCCACAGTTGGGTGTGTCGTATCTCCACTGCCTTATTTTAGAACCACACCTACTCTTTGAGACCAAAGGGAGAAAGGTTTATTTTGTCTGGAACCTAAATTTGCTGGTGCACATAATCTAATTCAACCTGTATGGAGAGTTCATTAGCACAGTTGAAACACAGGGAGCCCAGAATAAGAATGAAGGCCTTTAATCCTGCATAGCTTAATGTAATGGCTGTATACATTCCAGAATATTAAGCACATAATCAAAAAGTATTGGCAAAGTCCCTTGAGGGATGGGAAAAAGAATACGGGAACTGTTAAACTTTACCATCAGGGAAACTTAGGGACACCCAAATCAACAGGCCAAGCCCCTGATCTTGAGGTTTACTCTTATGAAGCTTACGTACATAGCAGAAAAGCTTAGCCTTCCTATAGGTATCCCCCCCAAGAGGTACTTCCTGAGGACCTCTTTGTTGCTCAGATGCCATCTCACCCTCTCTAAGTCAAACTATTTAAGTGAAATCATTGCCATCCCCACCAAATGGGACATGATATCGAGGGGTGAAAGTCTCCCTGGTGGCACAGGAGATGACTGCCAGAGATGAGTCCAGCCCTGGCACTGTGGGATCAACAATCCCATCCTGATCAAAAGGGGGAAAAGAAGTATATAAAGTATCAGCGGCTGAGAGAGTTCAAATAGTCAAGAGGCTACTCTGGAGATTACTCTTAGCCAAGCTTCAGTTAGACCTTGCTACCTATCATAACCTGTCAACCCCCAACCAGGATCATTCCAGCCAATCCCAAAGAACACCTAGGGCAATATATAAGATTCCACAACGGTTTCATGTACTAGGGTAACTTTCCAGAAACCTATAACCTCCAGGTGGGTCCCTGGACCACATAAATCCTGAAACCTAGAGGGCCCAGCCTCTCAGAACATCAGCTAGTTCCATCTCCATACCCCATATTAGTGACAGCCTCTTCCAGCATGAAAAATTTAGAATGACCATAGCCCAAATACCCCTAAAGAGTGCGACAGAAAGATCAAAGGAGATGGTGGAATTATACAGGGAAGGGAAGGGTTTAACTAATGAATATGATTGCTGAATCATTACACTGATAGTTCTTAGTCTCCAGTATCTTAGAGCAGCCAGAAGTAAAGACCAACACTTGTGGAACTGTAACCCATATCAAACTCTGAAATATGTTCTACAACTAATTGTTGTGCTGTGCTTTGAAATTTACTATTTTGTATGTATGCTATTTTTCACACACACACACAAAAAGTCGATTGTGATTATAAATAAAATTTATTCCTTCTAGCCTACTATATTTTGGAGCAGCTAGAAGGAAAAATCTGAGATGATCATATGGTAACCCACGAGAAACTCAGGGATCTGTCCCGTAGCTACTTGAAGAGTGCTTTGAAAACTATTGTTTTTTTCTTTCTTTGCTTTGAATGTTGTATTATACAATAAAAAAGGTTTAAAAAAAAGTTAATGCCCAAAATTGGGTGTGCCACATCTCCATGGAGATAATGTAATCTAAGGATTCCAACCTATGTTAATGAATAGGGATTGTTGCTCCCACAAAATTGGATCAGGATTGAAACATGGCTTTTCTATGGCACATAATCCTTTCAAACCGGCATACCCACCTACAAGCCATGCCATCTTTGGAGTCCTACGGGAATCCTAAATCGCCCACCAACACCTGAACTAGAGTTCCTTTTTCTAATCCCTTTCCATGTCAGTCCTCACCGTCTTCATTTTGGAATTTCTGCATTAGTCACTGGTTTATTCCCATTGATTCGTCCTCTGTACTGCAGCCCACGGGCTTCTTGCAAAGTATTTTCTAGTATGGCTTTCTACCAGGGAAGGTCTTCTAGAGAAAAGGCCAGAGGGCTCTCGCTTTCTGGCTCCATTAAACTACACACTCATTCCAACAGGCTCTATGAATAAACTGCTATTCCTTTCCATTATGTTCTGCCTTTACCGAGGATGTGATTTCTGTCTCATCCTTTAAGACTCTGATGTCACCGGAAAATTTTTCTAAACACCCTGGGCAATGAGAGGCTGCCTCTGCCCCACTTCCTTCCCCCACCCCGCCCCCCAGAGCACTGACAACACAAGTAGTCTGGGAAAGAAATGACTGCTCAGCTCAAACTCACCACATGCTCCCGGCCTGAGCTTGCAACCTGACTTCTTCATCAGTTAATGAGGTTACTAGTACCTACCGCACAGGGTGGCTGTGAGGTAGACATACAGCATTAGACTCCAGTGACAACTGCAAGCACTCCAAACACATTCTCTATACTCTCGAATAAATCTCCAAGTGCCCCGAATGTGCAAGATGCCAGAAATAACATCTAAGAGATGAACAGGATTCAAAGGGGGCCCATAACATGGTAGAAACAGACCTCATGGGGTGTCATCCTGTATAAAGCTCATTTATTCAACAAATGTTTTCTGAATGAATGGTTAACATACATAAGCAACACAATATAATCTTTAAAAAGGATTATGAGTGCAAACTTAAAGAATAAATGACAACTTTAGCAACTGGCTTTGGAGTAACTATGCAGTTACATTCTGTGTTTGAAGATACTTATAAGTCATAAATCTGCCAGTTTCAAATGCTGGATATAACATAACTTTCACCTCAGAGATTACAGGAATTAGCAATCAGTAATTCAATTTGATTTCAAGTCAACTGTGACTAAAAATGTTCTAAGTATTAGCTCCAGCACAAATTAAAAAGTAAAAAGCTTACCCAAGCATTTAACAAAACACTTATAAAATATTTCATCCATAAAGTTTATTTAAAAAAATTATTAAAAACTAATCATACAGGATTATTCTTATTATCCTTAAAAAGTTTGCTCCCCATGTTGAAGGAAAATACATCAGTCACATTTTCCAGACACCATCTTTATAAAAGTAAACCTTCTAGATGCTGAAATGTGCTACAGTAGATTCTATCATTTACACATTTCTTGGGTGTGTGTGTGTGTGTGCATGGTCTAGGAATAGAACCCAGGTCTCCTGCATGGAAGGCAAGTATTCTACCACTGTACCATCTGTGCACCCCCGATTTCTACTTTTAATCCCAGGATTGGATATCATTCTCCCTACCAACTCCATAAAATGTAGCAGAGTTGTTATTCTTAAATAAGCAACACCCAATGTTCTACACCACAGATCCTTAGGCAGGGGACTGCATATTTACTAAGAGAGCACGACTCCACCCCCAGAGTCACATGATCAGCATTTGTCACAGCACCTGACTTGTAGTGTCAACAGAAATACCACTTCCCATGATTGCAAACATCTGCCCAGAGCTTCCAGGGTTCAGTGAGTCACAGAGGCAGCCCAATAGTCAGTAAAATGTTTCTTTCTTATTTGGATACTGCTGAGTTTAAGAAACAAGGTTCTGAAGGCAAATTATCACTGGCCTTACTTGTATTTCTGTAAGAAAGTAGTTCTGGATATATATTTTAGTCAGAAACACCTGAAAGCCATTCTGAGGACTACATAAAGCACCATTTTCACTTACCTGAAATATATTGAGTTAAATTCAGCAGTATAAAGGGTGATCATTAGTATCAGAAATTAAAAACAAGTGTGGTCTCGAGCTGCGTTTGTACCGCTGGGGCCACAGGCCACCCTAATGTCCGAGGCACACCATGACTTCTGTCAGCAGATGCCACACGAGCAGATTTAAGGCTGTTTTTGGATTTGAAGCATTCTGTCTCCTCTTTAATCTTCCTGCTGTGTTGGTCACACACACCATTCAAAACTTCATATGGGAGTTTTGGGAAGTGAAAAGTCCCCAAACGCTTTTTAAATATTGATCTCCATAGAGTTAATTGACAGTTTATTTACACAGGGAATGTTCATATCTAAAACTGTTTTTTAAAAATGCAGCCATGATTTTTAAATTCTTATCGTAAGTTCCTGTTCTCATCTTCTGACCTCTTCCCGACTTCACGCCCATCAGGCTTGCCAGGCTTGCCAGAGTCGTTCTCAGGCAATTCCAGTGCTGCTCCCAAGTAGGACAAATGAACACATTCACTGCCACCCACTTTGGGAGAGGCCTGGCTGCAGGGAAAATGGTGTTCCTGGTGCTGAAGGGTAACTAGGAAATCCGTCAGGCTGAGCTGAATAGCTTTCCAGAGCCGAGGTGGAATGGACCTGGACCAACAAGAACAGGAAGTTTAGCAGGCGCCGGATTCAATCAGTCTGCCCTTGTTCTTGACTGTGCTACATTACAGGACTTCAGAACAGGAAACAAATAATGCTGGGACAAGATAAAGTTAGCACAGTGCCTTGAAATTAAGAAATAGTTAAACTTACCTTTAGTGCAGGAGGGCAGTAAATGACTTTAAAATATATAATATCCATTAAGAGAAAAGCTGGGAGGTTTTCTAGAGGTAACCTGTTTTAACAGTTGATTATTTTGGCTTAAATCGTGGAAGATGAATTAAAATGTAACTCATGGATAAGGATGCCATTTTATTAAGTAAAATTTCCAAACTGAGATTTTAAATCCTTTCAGTAGGTAAAACCAGTCATGAAGGTGAGTGTATCTAACAACTTTTGTGACTCTCCTGAGAGAAGATAGCAGCGCTGGTGGTTGCGGAAATGGCCATACAATCTCCAGACAGCCTGGGGAGAGCCACCCCTCCCTCACCATGCTCTCGCGCCCATCACGCCGACCAGTGCCAGGCCATGCTCACCTGCTGGAATGCCGCGGGCTGTGCTGCCGTGCTGCGCTGGAATTCCTGCAAAGATGACTGCGAGGGGTTCTGTGAAAAGCCAGGGATGCCTGGGAGGGACAGAAGGCCTGAGAACACAGAGCTGCTGGCAGCTGGAAGTCCTGACGATAAACTGCAAACGTGGACAGGAGAATAGTTGGAAATTTAAAAATCTCAGAATTTCTTCATTAGAAGGAACACTGTAAGCAATCTAAATTAACTACCCAAGAGGGAAAACTAAATCTTACTTATACAGTATACTTCTCTGGATTCTGTAGCTCAGTGTTTTACATATAAAACCTTTTTGCTGCTTTATAATCAAGTTAAATTACCAAATACAATTTCTTAAATGGCACGAGCAGGCACATAAATTACTCATATTTATCTTCATGTGGCTGAGTGGCCACAGAATATTTTTCAAACACTGAAGCTTCAACACAGTGAAAAAAAAGACCGTAATTTAACACAACCAAATAACTGGATTTGACTTTCACTTGAACGACCGTGAACCCAAGTGAGGTGGGAACGATTCTCGTCTTTTGCAAGGTGTGCACGTACCCGGCTTGTGCTACAAGCGCAGAGTTGAAGCTGGAACTGAAGGCTGATGCGAACCCTGGGAGGACAGGAGCAGGGGACGAGGTGGTGGTGGCAGCAGGCAGGGGCGTGGCAGTGCAGGGTGCCTGCAGCCCCGGGAAGGAAGGGAGCGCAGGGGTGACACTGGGGGTACTGGAGACGGAGAAGCCGGGATAGGATGGATTCGAGGGCGGCAGCGGTCCCTGTGTGACTGAGAAGAGCGAGGGGACAGACGTGGACAGGTTGAGGGGAAAAGGTGCTGCCGACACTGGCCCGGAGGCAGACAGTCCTGAGAGGACAGTGGCTGTGGAACTGGGGGGAAGGGCCGGCGTGGACACGCTGGTGGGCGACGAGGTGGCTGCCAAGGCCCCTGGAAGAGACACTGAGGGGCTGAGAGCAGGGCTGCCAGCTACAGGGAAATTGCTGGTCAAAGACGTGAATGGAGGAAGAGCAGTGAACACTGGTGCAAGGGGGGTGGCGGAGCCATGTGGCTGGAGGGAAATAGAGGAAAGGGGGTTGGAGCCATTCAAGGGAGAACTCAAACTGGGGAGCCCCGACAGGGCCGGGTTAAGGCAAGCAGGTAAAGTGATGGGCCCTGAGGCAGGGGTGTAGGCGCGACCCAAGGCCCCTGGCAACCCCAAGGCGCCATGAGTGGGCCCAGCCGGGTGGGACGGGCCCCTGAAGGCTGAAGGAGTGGGGCTTGTGGGCTCGGCTTTGATCCTAACGGCGACAGTTGTGGCAGTGGGGATGGCTGGGACAGGCAAGCCCAAGGTGCCTGGGCGGGGGCCCCGCAAAGGGGTGGCCAAAGAGCCACCACTCACGGTCGCTGTGGTTGAAGATGATGTAGGTACAGCCAGTGGGGACTGCACAGATGCAGCAGGGGTTGTGGGTGCTGGGTTGGTGGCAGGAGCTGGGGGGCCTGGCAGCGCAGCCAGTCCTGGAGTGGGAGGGCGCTGTGGGGGACAGCACTTGGTGGGGGCCTGTGCTGGAGAGTCAACACGCGGATGAGTGAGGGAAGACAACAAGGCCAACCCACTCGTCATGGCAGAGGACAGAGCAGAAGGACTGGCTAAATGGGTGTCGCTGGACGTCAGGAAGCCTTTCAAGGCAGACAGAAGAGGACTGCTCACACCAAGGGCACCAGCAGAAGTGGGGGTAGAGCCAATGGCAAGTGCAGGAGGAGCTGGGCTGGATGCCCCTTGGGAAGTTAAGGGCAACGGTAGTCCTGCAAAACCCGAGGACAACGAAGCAGAACTGGGGTTGCTGGTAGACGCAGCAGTTGAGGCAGCAGAAAAGGGGAGGCTGGTGAAAGCAGCAGAGGTGGGAGCAAATGTTTCATGGGGGGCAGGAGGTACCCTAGGTGCAGAGGTGGCCAGAGGGGATGGGGTGGGAGCAGGACCTGGAGGTGGAACCAGGCCAGGAAAAAACAAAGAAGCAGGAGCGGCTGCCGTGCTGAGGGCAGACGTGGTAGGAGTGGCCGGCAGGGAGGGCGTTCTGGTGGCTGCTGGGTTTGGCACTGGTGGCTGCGGGGCAAGTGCAGCTGAGACCTGCCCTGGTAGCACAGGGATGACAGGACTGGGCATGTTCGTCCCCAGTGCGGCAGCAGGCACTGGTGCAGTCAGGTGGCTGAGGGCCCTGGCAGGGGGCGCAGGAGGGGCAGTAGTAGCTGCAGGAGCTGCCGCCGGAGTCGCTGCTGGAGCTGTTGGGTTGGCAGCACCAGGAGAGAAGAGGTGGCCCGCCGGGGTGGGAAAAGCTGCAGGAAGAGAGAAGACGCAAGAACTTGCTGAACATCAACAAACTCAGAAGCAATGCATAAAAACACGTAATATTACCAAATTATCAGAAACACTAAAACACACACAACGGGCCATGGCCACTGCAGGGTATAAGGAGATGAATCCCTGGACCCTAATCTTCAATGCAGAGACCCACTTCTCCAGACCCTGCTCCGTAGAGCCTCTGACTCAGAGAGGGAGCATCAAGAAGCCAACAAATAAACTTCCCTTCCCACTTTTCCACTTCTTTTTAAAATCCACAACTTCTTCTGTACCGTGACTACTGTGGCACGCTGACCTTACCCTTCAAGCACCCATGCCACCCTCCTAGAGCAGCACCACATGGCCCATTCCCAGCATCCAGACCCCTCCCCTCCTGGAGATACCAGGCTGTGGAGGTCAGGGTTCACACCCAGGGGAAAAAACATACTGTTAAAGGGCCTTTGGAAGCTGTTAGCTTTAGTTAAGGTGTGGCCAACTGAACCAGGCAGGGTTTTAATCCTATTACTGGAGTCCACTTTGATACGCAGAGTGAGATTCAGACATAGTGAAAGCAAGCAGGGAAGGGAGGAGAAAGGAAAAGACACCTGCACGTTCATGGTCCTGGGAGAGAAAAGCCCAGGAGCAAGGACACTGGCAGCCAGCCCCCAAGCACCAACTTCTTCTGAGAGAAAGCATCCCCTGGCTGACACTTTGATTCTGGATTTTTTTCTAGCCCCAAACCCTGACCCAATAAATCCTTGTTGTTTAAGCCGACCCGTGGCAAAGATTCACAATCACAGCCAGGAAATGAACCCACCCCCCAACCCTTTTTGCTAACATTTCCAATTATTGCTCCGTGACATTTCCCCACCAGCATCTGCTCACACTGGCTCTGTACTACACTAACCACAGCCCTTACCTGTCCTGTCCTGGGAGCATCTTTAGGACAGAATCTGCATCTAATTCATCTTTAGCGCCTTCATACCTAACGTAGTGCACAGCACCTAGGCATTTAATAAGTGTCTGCTGCACTGGATGCATCATGATCTCCTCAAACTTAAGCCTCCAAACCCACGACCTGATAACCTCTACACATGGGTAACGGCATTTTGGGGCCATGTGGGTATCCTCCCTGAATCAACTGGTGGCAGTGGCAGCAGTCAGCTCAAACTGGGTGCCAGAAGGTAAGTGTGATGCAGGCAGCCAATGCTGTGCCGACCATCCCCTGCTGGGCTGGTGGCAGTCTGCTGCAGTATCACAGAGAATGTTCCTTTTACGTTCTCAGCAACAGGCTTAAATTTTTAAATCTGTACATAATTAAGACACATTTGCCATAAGGAAGCTGCCAAGGCCAGTGAAGCAATGCCGGACAAGAATCATGGCAGGGGAGGGCAACAAATGAAGGAGGCGCACACAGCACCTAAGTGATGCATTGTACTCAGTGCATACAATTCAAGGACCCGGGCTGCACTAAGCCGACGCTGCAGCTGCTTCTGAGGAGGAGTATGGAATGTCTGAGAATGGACATGTGCTAATGTGTGAGCACACAAACCTCAAACTCCAAGAGCATGAAGTCTGTACCATACTCGCACTGCAAACAGTGACTGAGGTTCAGGGAAAGAGCAGCAGCCGTCATTTAGACTGGTGTGTATAGGAACACAGATGAATACTTCTGTATTCAATTTGCTTTGTAGTTCTATAAGAACTACGAGCATTAGCAATAGACATGCATTTTTGAGTTTATAAATAAATGTACCAAAACAGTATCTAAGTCAACACTGGTTGGGAAACGTGAAAA
Organism: Myrmecophaga tridactyla; assembly: GCA_004026745.1. Lineage (NCBI taxonomy): Eukaryota > Metazoa > Chordata > Mammalia > Pilosa > Myrmecophagidae > Myrmecophaga > Myrmecophaga tridactyla. The sequence goes on along the minus strand of PVIY010028935.1, from coordinate 11,289 downwards.
TCAACTATCTTATTTAACTGCTTGCTGAAGATTATGTGGCCAACGACAGATCTCAAGGAAAAGCCGAGTTATCTAGCATGCTCCGTATCAGTCTCTGCTAGAAATTCTTTTAGGAAATAAGGCAAAAACCATGCACACGCAATCCTAGTGGCCACAGTTAAAACTGAAACAGAAACATAAACCACAAAACTTTCAACCCCACAGCATGACAATAAACATTCCTTCCCTAGTATCCAAGTTGCCTCTGGGCCATAAAACACACTGGTGCTGTGAGCTCTGCACACATCGGCTCAGCTGTCTGCAGTCAGCTCAGCCCCGAGAAAAGGTCCTGACACTTTGGAGGGTGGGTGACACTTGAGCCCAGGGCTGTCAGACCATGCCGTGGAGCTCTGTACTACCTTGCCTTTATTTCTGTGTCTTAATATGGCTCCAAACAGGGAAGAACAAACCACGCCAACCAGATGGTATGGGAAAACAAAGTCTGTTACACTGGGCCTGCCACGGCACTTGGACACGCGCCCTTCCCAAGGGCAGGTCTCCCCCACGGCCAACATAAAGGCCACAGCTCTACCAAGAGGCACATTGCTCTCCTTTCCAGGGAGGGGTGCCAGAGACCACAGCCACAATACCTGCACCTGGGAGTGACTCCTCCTGCCCAGACCCCGACTCTGCCACCCCCACGGACTTTCCACAGGAACCTGGTCCCTGCCTCCACCTGAGCAGGCAGGTACACCTGCAGCCAGGGAGGGGCACTGCTGCCCCCTGCAGGTGTCAGGGCCCCAGCTCTGCTGTATTTCTCTGTTTCCTTTTCTTGGCTATTTGGGTTATGCTGCCCCAAATACCGACTGAAATGATTTATGTCTAAAGGCAGGATATGACACAGCCTTTGTCAAAAGGCTTTCGATTGCCCTGTGTGTTTACAGTCAAACTTTACTGAACAAGAAACAAGGCTTCTAATATAACTGCTTGTAATATAAGCGGACCGAGACTATTCCATGAGCAACACAAATAAGGCTCTAAGTCTCGTGGCTAATTTTCAAGACACTTATGTGTGCATTTCATGTTGTATGCATAAAACTGATCACTAATAAGCCACTTTTAGCAAGTATTAGTTACATTCTTTAACCAGGAACTCTGGCCAAAGCATCAAGTTTCTGCATACACAGACACCAGTTATTTCTCGGTCCAACTTGATACTTACTTTGATTCTGTGTGGGTTTCGACTGATTGGAAAGGTCCTCATTTTCTACATAAAAATAGAGAAATAAAAGTTGATTGTAAACTTTAATCAAATTATTCATAACCATAATAATCACAGATAAGGGGTAAAAAAATTCGAGGCATATATACGCATGCAAACTGTGTTATAAAAAAAGGATGCATGTGGGAAAAGGAAAGAAATACACAAAACTTATAGTAGTAACAGAACTGAATGGAGATCACTGCAGGGTTAGGAGCAAGTGCTACCCACCCCCCTCCCCTTAATTACTCAAGCTTTAAAAACATTGTTATTTCATAGGTACTTTATAAACACTTTCAGTAAAGAGGATGCCACAGAAATCTAATAAACACAAGAGTACCATAGGGAGAAAAAACAGAACAGATGAAAAGGCAACTAAAGGAATAATAAAAATAAAATTTTCCTAAGCTTAAAGACAAATTTTTTTATTGAAAGGGCTTAATGAAAAAATTAATGATATGATACAAATCTAGACATCCTGGTGAAATTTCTGAACTACCAAGGAAAAAGACACTTCTAAATTCTAAAGATAGGATTTTCTTTTTAAAAAGCTTCCAGAAATAGGTCAAGTTTCTAATAAAGAAAATAATTAGAATTGGGTTCTCATCTATAACTCTATACACACAGTCTTTCTAAAGAAGACATTTTCTACCAAAACTCCACTGTAAGGGAATAGATAGCAGTGACGGCAGTTCTCTATGGGTCTGGGTCTATAAGTAATACTACTACATTGAAGATGAACAAGATTGAAACGGGTTGTAGAGACCTACCTGTCCCACTGATAAACACTAGAAATATAAATGAGTTCTTGCAAGAACTACTTCAAAGATATGATTCGTGTACAAAGAGTGTTTAAGTTCATGCCCTTGATCCTGAGGCTTACTCTTGTGAAGCTTATGTAGGTAACGGAGAAGCTTAGCCTAACTATAGACATGCCTAAGAGTTACTTCTGGAGGACCTCTGTTTTGCTCAGATGTGGCCTCAGTCTCTCTAAGCCCAACTCTGCAAGTGAAATCATTGCCCTCTCCCCTTACATGGGACATGACATCCAGGGGAGAAAGTCTCCCTGGGACATGGGAGATGACTCCCAGGGATGAATCTGGCCCTAGCACCTTAGAATCAACAATTCCATCCTGACCAAAAGGGGGAAAAGAAGTGTAATTAATAAAGTATCAGTGGCAAAGAGAGTTCAGAGAGTCAAGAGGCCACTCTGGAGGTTGCTCTTATGTAATCTTTCAGTTGGATTGCCACCTATCATAACCTGCCAAACCCCAACAAGGGCCATTCCAGCCAAATCCTAAAGAATATCTAGGGCAAGATTCCACAAGGGGCCCATGCACTAGAGTTAACTTTCCAGAAACCTACAACCTCCAGATGGGTCCCTGGACCACATAAGTCCTGAAACTTAGAGGGCCCAGCCTCTCTGGGACATCACATAGTTCCATCTCCCTACCACATATTAGTGACAGACCCTTCTAATATGAAAAAGTTAGAATGGCCATAGCCCAAACACCCCTAAAGAGAGGGATGGAAAGAGCAAAGGTGATGGTGGAGTTATACAGAGAAGATAAGATTTAACAAATGAATATGATTGCTGAATCATTAAATTGATATCTCCTTTAGTCTCTAGTATCTTGGAGCAGCTAGAAGTAAAAATCTAAAATTGTGGAACTGTAACCCATGTCAAACTCTGAAATATGTTTTACAACTAATTGTTGTGCTGTGCTTTGAAATTTATTGCTTTTTTGCATATATGTTATTTTTTACAAAAAAAGAAGGAAAAAAGTTCAAGTGTGATGATAAAAAAAATTTAAGCCTTCTAGCTTCCTATATCCCGGAGCAGCTAAAAGGAAAATCTGAGAGGATCATATGGTAGCCCGTGACAGACTCTGGGATCTGTCCTGTAACCGCTTGTTGAAGAGTGCTTTGAAAACTGTTGCCTTTTTCTTTCTTTGCTTTGTATATATGTTATACTATACAATAAAAAAGTTAAAAAAAAAATAGAAAATTAGAACAAGTAAATCAGAACAGGGAATCAAAGAACAGAAAACTAAGTAATGAGCCATGAGTTCAGAGGAAAGCTTAAAGAAAAAGTAAACATCCAGAAGCAAAAATGTATAGTATTCCAACAAAATTCAACTGATTAAAACTGATTCAAAAAGAGAGGCAGTATGGAAGTAAAATGGTAAAACAGAATATTTTTTAGTTTATTTTAAAATGAACCATTAAAAATGAAGGTCATCACTAAAAAAATTAAAGATAAAATTTCTAATTTTAGGGTAGGAGTAAGGAGAAAAAATTGCTAAAAAATGAGGGCAATTGATCAATTTATTTATGCAAAAAGTAAGGAAAAGGAAAAACAGATAAAATTATAATGAACATAAAAATAAAATGGAAGAACTAAGAACAAATGTGCAATTTTTATAATTATTGGTAATTCTTATCAAAAGTCTCTCCAATTGGTTAGATTCTTCAACCAGGAACTTTGGCAAATCTTCAAGTTACATATAAACCAATCAACCCATCAACCAGCCAAATAAAGCTGTAAAAAATAATGAAACTAAAGGTATGAGGAAAATAGTTTCTGCTGAATAAAAACAAAAAGGAGTTAGGACAGTATTAACACTGGATAAGGGCTAGAAAAAAAGAATTTTTTTAACAGTAGGAGTAGAACTCAGCTGATACTATTTTATACTTAAAATACTTGAGAATTTCTTTTGTTGCACTGATGGGAAAGATGGAGACAAATAAAAAACGTTATTTTCAAAGTGGTAAAGAACAATGCTAAAATATTAACAATGTCGATGTGCAGGAACAGATGACCACACAGAGACAATGTATTCATTTATACTCAGGGGGTAGGTGCTGGTGAAAGCACTTGATATGCATACTGGTTTCAGAGGTGAAAAGAATATAGTCTAAAACAGTTGGGTTGTTGAACTTTTAAATAGGAAGCCAATGATTGGTAGGAAGTTTCCTTGTAGCTAATTTTACAATTCAATAAAAACAAATCTTTTAGAATTTTCCTTAATTGACCTGAGTTAAAACAAATCAAACAAACTAAAAGAGTAAAAAAAAATCAAAGAAAACTTGAGACTTTCAAGAAAAACTAGAATAAAAATGTGATAAATGGCCAGATACAAATTAAATAAAAATCACTAACTTTCCATATATATAATTTTAACACCAAAAAAAAAAAAAACCAGAAGCACCTCTAAAATCCCTGGAGATAAACTAAAGTTATAGAACCTTATGAAGAATCAACTAAAAATTCTTCTTGAAAGATGTCAAATAAATCCTGGGGAAGAAAATACTACCATCTGATTTGATATGAAAGACATACATATCATTTGCTGGTAAGACAATGCAATAAAAATGTCAATTCTCCCCCAAATTACTATATTATACATAAAATCAACTATTACTTTAATTGCATAAATGATCTCAAAATCATTAAGGATGAAAACATTTCCAAAAACATAAGAAAAATATGAAAGAATAGTGAGGAAGGAGCATGCCTTATCAAGTATCAGGACATACAATAAATCTGCTCATCAAACCAATATGAGGCAATCATAAAGAACTAGACTGACGCAGAAAAAAGAACCTGGGATTCAGTCTGTGTGTACGTGTTTGTGTGAAAATTTTATGTGAGTGGAACGAGGTATTTCCAATCAGTGGGAAGCTGGCCTGGATTAATCAACGGTGCCAGGATGACCAGCCATTTGGATAAACGACGGAGATGAGCCTCTATTCTATTCCTCTTTGAAAATAAATTCCAGATGGAGCAAGAATCTTACAAGGCATGGCTTCTATCTGTCTGCACCACAAGCAGACATAAAATATAACGGTAAATTTCGGAAAAAAATGTTTCTAACTCTCGTTAGAATACTCAACCCATCCTGGTGGGTAAAAGAGAAAAATAATTTATTAAATATTAGTAAGTAACTTAGAGTCTCTGGGAAGACCAGAACAAAAAAATTAAATGTTTCCCTAGCCCACACATACAAAAAAAAAAAAAAAAAAAAAAAAAAAAAAAAAAAAAAAAAAAAAAAAAAAAAAAAAAAATGAAAAGTGGATTTAAAAGCTACATGTTAAAAAAGAAACACTATGAAAGTAATTAGAGAACATTCAGGGTATTTTCATACTGTTGGGCTAGGGAGAGGTTTTGTACATGAGACAAAAATCTCAGAAGAATCAAATAAACAATTACTGATCTAAAAGAAAATTAAGCTTTTACAAAAGAATCACACAAATGAAAAATCAGAGTTATATGAGCCTTTCAGTTTCACAAAGGTTAAAAAAATGACAAAATCTCAGGTTGAAAGGGAGTGAAGAAACTGCACACTCACCTGCTCTTACTGGCAGGAGGGTGAGTGGTGCAGCCTTCTGGGAAAAGCTTGACCACATATGGCAAGTGAAATGCTTCCTATCCCACGTTCTATATAGACCCATGGGAAAAGGAAGGGCTAAAAGTGTTGGGAAGAGTCTCAGCCCCTCTCACACCTTACAAACCTTTCTCCAAAATGGGAATAATTTACCCAAAAAGGTGACACTCCTAAGTCCATCCTACTTCACAGCTTTAACATCGTGTCAAAGCCCACTGCTCATGAGACCTACTACTGTCCATGGTCACACTTTTGGGCCAAGGCCACCCCACTGGGCCTTTGTGTCTTTGAAAGCAAATAGGAGACAAGCATGCCAACAGGCAGCAGACTCACATGGCCACAGGCTCTCCCTGACCTCTGCCCAGCCCTCCAGAGGGCTCACCCTTCTGGTTGCGAACTCCCTGACCCCACGCACACTCACCCATCGACCCCAGCCCGCTTGTCCTCAAGTCCTTCACTGACTCAGACATGCCCGGGTGTTGTTTGAGGCGTCACAATACAGGCATGGAGGCAGAAAGCCTCTGGGAAATCAATGTGGCAGTTAACAGAGAGCTTTGAAAACAAGCCAACAGGATGATGGCTTCTGGTTCTACCAGGCTCCCACCTTTCTTCTAGGCAACTGGAATCATCAAGAGTGCCTGTCTCACTGTCATTTTTCATTCTTCATGCTTCTTACCAGTACCCTCTTACCTGTTTTTTCTTCAACTTAATTCAGTGAACTTGCTGCTGCCCACAAGCCTAGCAACAAGCTCCAGCAGCATGACTAGGTCAGCAGCTTACACGCCCCTTCGTGAGGGCTGGTCCTAGGGGTTCCCAGAGCTTTGTCCTCGATTAAAGCACTGACCGTTCCCTCTTACCTCACAGAAGATAAGACGGCATTTGTTGTAAACCACATCTTGATTTCAGAGAAATTAAACTCTGAAGAAATGTACAACCAGAATTGATGAAAACGAATATACTGAAATTGTTTAGTCTCTTCTTAAGTGCATTTCTCACTAGACTGCAAGCTTTGTAAAGAGGGATTCAGGTTTGAACCCCTAACACACGAGCAGCACGGAGCAGGGGCCTGCCTGAGATGGCTGCATGAGCGAAGAGTGTTAATCCACACTGTCAACATGGAAACGGATGTCTGTCAGGGTCACGCAAACTGCCCAACGCTACCAAGAACTGCCCCTGCTAGGGGCAACTGTGCCCTGTAATCTATGTTTATGTATGAAGACAGCATTTACCTTTAACACCCCAGAATAGCATGCCTTTACCTGCCCCTCCTGGGTGAGGCGTGTATGGAGGCGGGGGAGGTGCACCTGGGGTGATGACGCTGGTGAAAGGCACCAGCCCTGCGCTGTTATAGGCACCTAAAGTAAAAACAACAGCAAAAGAAGACAGTTCAGCAGTGTTCTGTGACCAGGAGTTCAAACTGTATAAATGCAGCTGTCCGATATATTTTCAAAACTGTTCATAAAATGGAGGTTGGGTCTAGGGTAGTGAAAATTACTTAATAAAAACTACCCTCGAAAGTCTCTAGACAATATCCATGGAAAATACATGAAAACTGAGACAAAATGAGAGAACCAGAGATGATTCGGTTCTCCCGCTGAATGCTCTTTCCAGGCATGAAGACACAGAACGGCATGGCAGGAGAAGCTGCCACATTTAAACTTCCTGTCTTTTCAGTCAAGCACATACACTTGATTTTTTCTAATTAAATAAATACATTAATGATGCTTCTGAACACCAACTACCAAAAAGATATGCAAAGTGAAAATAACTAATCATTAAGAATATTTTATATTTAATTTATCAAAAGGAAACTGTTATAGGTCAGGGCAGCCAACTGTGCCAAACGAAACTCGTTGCAGTCTATTTCCTAAGGGCTCTAGCTCTCCAAAGTACACACACTAGCCTTATTTCCAATTCACTAAACACAAACAGCAACAAGAAGATAAAACATAAAAGAACTCCTTACTTGGTGCAATAGTTGCATGAGGCCGGCAGGGAGGTATCGGATAAGGAACAGGCTTATGTGGATTGTATGTGGAAGGAGGCTAGGTGACAGAGGAAAGTATTCCAGTTAGAAGAAAATCAAGAAGTTGTCTCCTGGCAAAACAGAACACAAAACTCATCTTTCATAATATTTAATCCTACTGGGTAAAAAATGTCCCAGGACATCAAATGCTAGGGACTAACACATAGTACAAATGAGGGAAATTTCTTTGTTTAATAAATGTGATTCCTATTAAAGTCCAAAGGTTGGTTTGTCTAAGATGGTGGTGAAGATGTTTATTTTTTATTTCAGTACTAAATCATCACCAATGAAGGGTCAGATCATAACCTCAGCACTAATCAACCCCAGAATTCTTATCTACGTAAGAACAAGAAATTCGCTAGGTTTTAGAATCTCAGCTACCCAAGAAACTTCACTGGCAACATCCTCCTAAACTAATTAGGAATTCACCATCTTTCCCACCTTTTCACCTTTTGGAAGAATAAAGCATTGTTTGCATTAGCATTCACATTTTGGTAACAACAGAATGTAGACTGGAACTCAGAATTCAATATTTTAACCTTCTTGGCTTTTGAAATTCATAAACCCACAAATGTTTCATGTTATAGGGTCAAGGAATTGGTCTTCCAGAAGCTGAGTTACCTGATTCCAAGCCAAGGGTGGCTCTTCATGACTGAGAGGGAAGGGCACTTGGAGCAGGAAAGGGGGCCACTGGTGCAGGGGGACTCGGACTCTCTTAGCTCTCAGAAGGGCAGCCCTGGCTGAGGCACAAATCTACAACTATTCTGCTGTCGATAACTGCCACTGAAGCTGTCGAGTGGCTGGGCAGGGACTACACCCACAGATGTCCACTCCTGCATAATGACTGTCGATGCCACAGGCAAGCATCGTGACGCTCCCTTGAAAGCGGCTCCATACTTGTTTCCCTAATTCTATCTAATTCAGCCAAGCCACAAGCCTAGTTAAAGCAACTTTCCACACTCCCTACCTCCAACTGCACAATTAAATGTGGCTGGAGGGAAAAATAAACAATTTGACTGGTCTCACTTTAAAATCAAACACGTGATCTCAAAGGGGTCCTTACTACAGTTGACCCATCCTACTGTATTTCCCCAGACCACGCAGTCTCCCTCTGGGATGGTGAAGTTCATGTGCCAACCTCCCTAGGTTATGGGACGTAGTTGTTTGGTTAAGCGAGCACGGGCCCGAATGTTACTGTGAGGTACTTCGTAGATGGATTTGTCTATACTCAGTTGATTACGTCTACAAACATCAGGGGCACTTTCCCTCAGCAATGGGGGGTGGGGGGGGTGCTCTCTTTAGCTAATCAGCTGGGGGTCTTAAAGCCAGAACTTAGGATTTCAGAACAACTTGTGCCTTTACTCAACCAGGCAGCTTCTCCTGGGGAATTCACTGTCACTTCCATTCTAGTTCCAACTTGTAGTCTGCCCTATGGGATGTGGACAGCCAATCCCCATTGGTATGAGCCAATTCTTATAATAAATCTCTTGATATTTACATTTATATTTGTCAGCTTTGTTTCTCTGGCGAACCCTACTAACATACCCACACCCCTTGACTTTATAGCGCACTTTGAAATCCCAACATTTCTTCTTCAAGCTCATTCCTCTCTGGCAGTCTTGCCTCCTACTTCAAAGAGAACTCCAGCAGGTTCACACTACCTTACTCACCCGACTGCCACCCAGGACCACAAACTCGACCTTCCCTCCTGATACAAGAAATGAACCGTGTGCTTCCCTAACGGCAACCTTGTGTGCTGGATCCATGCCTTTGTGCATGCTTAACAAACTCCTGAAATTCTGCCCTTTTCTTTGCAAAATAAATACGCCTCTACTGAGTCAATCATGCCCTTTAGCCAATAAAATGCTGACTTTTCTTCCATCTTAAATAAAAAGGAAATAAATTCTCAAAATGTTTTAAAGGCACAGTCTATAGTTTTCGTGACATCCCATCATGTTTCCCAGCCCTGCCACTCCCCTGAGATGTGCCCTTACAAGGCCAAACACATCTGCATCACTAAAGACAGGGACCTCTTTATCATACTGGGCTTTGCAGCAGCACATCAGCCCTCTCTCTTTGAAATACCATTTCGCTTGGCTTCAAGACAACAGGCAGGATAACTTCTAGGACAACTTAGCTTCCTTTCTTCCTTTTTTGGCTATTCCCTTTTTGGTTCCCTTGGGAGGTTTCTTTCTACTTCCCAGAATTTGGTCCTGTAGGATACTTGACAGTTGCACCTCAGGACCCATCTCCTGGGGGACACCGTCAGCACGTCAGGACCCATCTCCTTCGCGGACCCTAATTAGCCTGATTCGACACCTGCACCTGAATGGTATGTCTAACAGGTACATTCAACTTACGACATCCAAACAGAATTTACTATAATCCAGGATGAGATATTCTCTTCTATAAATGCTCACTGTTTTAGAAGTTCTTAAGGTTTTGTGAGTGCACTATAATAATTTCCTAAAATTGTGGCTTTATTACAGGGACATTGCCACTACTAGAAATACTCAATTTGTCTTATTTGAATTATTAAACCCTGACAGCTCTTTCTAAGCAATATTACTTTTACTTTTTTATTAATTAAAAAACTTAAAAGAACATTAAGATATCATTCCATTCTACATATACAATCAGTAATTCTTAATATTATCACATAGTTGCATATTCATCATTTCTTAGAACATTTGCATCGATTCAGAAAAAGAAATAAAAAGACATCAGAAAAAGAAATAAAACGATAATAGAGAAAAAAAGATTATACCTACCATACCCCTTACCCCTTGCTTTCATTTATCACTAGCATTTCAAACTAAATTTATTTTAACATTTGTCCCCCTATTATTTATTTTTATTCCATATGTTCTACTCTTTTGTTGATACAGTAGCTGAAAGGAGCATCAGACACAAGGTTTTCACATTCACAGAGTCTCACTGTGAAAGCTATATCATTGTTCAATCATCATCAAGAAACATGGCTACTGGAACACAGCTCTACATTTTCAGGCACTTCCCTCCAGCCTCTCCACTACATCTTGAGCAACAAGGTGATATCTACTTAATGCATAAGAATAACCTCCAGGGTAACCTCTAGACTCTGTTTGGAATCTCTCAGCCATTGACACTTAGTCTCATTTCACTCTTCCCCCTTTGGTCGAGAAGGTTCTCTCAATCCCTTGATGTTAATTCTCAGCTCATTCTAGGGTTTTTTTCAGTCCCTTGATGCTGAATCTCAGGTCATTCCAGGATCTGTGTCCCACATTGCCAGGAAGGTACACATCCCTGGGAGTCATGTCCCACGCAGAGAGGGGGAGGGTGGTGAGACCTCTCATCATGTTGGCTGGAGAGAGAGGCCACATCTGAGCAACAAAAGAGGCCCTCCTGGGGGTGATTCTTAGGCCTAAATTTTAAGTAGACTTGACCTATCCTTTGTGGGTTAAGTTTCATATGAACAAACCCCAAGACTGGGGGCTCAGCCTATAGCTTTGGTTGTCCACACTGCTTGTGAGAATATCAAGAATTCAACTTGGGGAAGTTGAATTTCTCCCCGTTCTCACCATTCCCTGAAGGGGGCTTGCAAATATTTTTCCAGTCACTGATCAAATCATTCTGGGATTCATCGGGGAATCACT
>PVIY010028934.1:0-27500 GCA_004026745.1 Myrmecophaga tridactyla | reverse complement strand
AACAAATAAAACTGCTTTGATTTAAATAACATTTATTTTACATGACCAAACACAATAAATAACGTAATATACAAAGCTTTATAATTATTGCACATTTGTAAAATATTTTACAGTGAATTCATACAGCCAGCAATATTTAAAGCACAAAGACTTTATTTACAGTTTTATTTTAATATAATAACCAGATCCAATGGACCTAACCTAAGATGAATTCATGTTAATTTTACCAACCAGCGTTCTCATCAATCATATATATTTTACGGGAAATGTAAACATTATTGCCAAAAGTACCTTATATACATCTGATAGTTAATCATAACAAAGGACTTTAACAATCTACAAAGGTAAAGCTGATAAAAGGATGCCATTTTGGTTTATTTTATTTAACCTTAAATTATATATTAATATTTTTTCATGTAAACTCAGTGAATAAGAGTCTGTATAATCAGTATTCTGCATAAGTAGTCTCGTCTTTAAAAAAAAAAACAAAAAGTTGAGCTTTAGATAAATGTTATTTCATTGGGGAGTTCTCTAACGTTCTATGGAGACATTTTAATAGATCTCAAGAGTTTTGAAATACTGTCCTCCCTTGAAATATTTGCCATCTGATGAAAATAATTTCTCCTGGAAAATGAATTATTTTTATAGTTTCCTGAAAGTCTTTTTTTAGGAAATGAAATTTTAAAATCCAGTGTCTTTTATATAACAAAAATACATCAGGACATGAATTTGAAATAAATCGCAGAAAATAGTGGCAATGTGTATGTATGGTTGTGTGTGTGTAACTCTTCCATATGTATATGTTTAAGAGCATGGATATATATATATAATATATATACACACACACACATATGTTGGTAGCATACCTAATTTTAATACACACACATACCCACTTTGCTGGGCCTAAACATGCACTAGCAAGTTATTTTAGGGTTTCAACTCTTCAGAAAATCTCATTATATGAGGCGCAAAGTGGCTCTGCGGGGAGCATTATGGAAATATCTGGGCCTGATTTAATGAGGCTGTTCACATTGGTGGAATATCAACTTAACAGAGAAAAGTCTACCCAGGGCGTCCAAGTTACCAAAATGAAAATTGGCAATTGAGATGATAAGAACGTGGCTTTCTTCTGTGAAATCACTTCAGGTAACACAGACAACATTAAATAACATACATTCTATGCACCAAGAACAATGTTTTATGTACCGAGTCTCTTATCCGTCTCTCCTAATGACTTCCCTTAGCGGGTTGTTAGTACTTGACAGCAGGTCTCCGTGCGGGGAACTTTTCTCCAATTCCACATTCAAAGGAGGTCCATCAGAGAGCATGATTGGCAATTTTCGTCATAATCTGCACATTATTAGCATCAAAATTGACGTGGCAGTAACACTGGTGGGTTTTGATGTGCCTTTCTTCAAGTTCAAGGAAACCCCTCCAGTAACCGGGGTTAGCAGAGCGGGTCTCAGCAACCCAGCGGTGGCTTTGCAAGAGAGAAAGGCGCAAATAGACATGCGTGAGAAATATGCCAAGAACCATTCTACCCGAGGAAAAGGAAAGCAAAGGAGGGAAGGGGAAAGGGAAGGAGAGAGTTCGAGGTTAGAAAAGTGTCTAAGAAAATTATTCAGGATGAAATCTTATATTCAGAAATTCAAGTATTTCCCAGATCGAGCGGAGCCCAGTAGTTGGAACACTGAGCTGAAAATGCCTCTCCAAATCCCACAATGATATGTCAGTCTTGCCCTTCCCTTCACAAGCCTGGTCATGGCAACCTCATTAGCTATTACTTTTTGTAGAAAATATGCAAGACGCTTCCATTCCATTAGAACTGAAATTGAAGACAGAAAGAGAAAGGAGATGGACAGAGAAAGAGGAGGCGCGACCGCCAACCCATTCCTACCTCTGCATTTTGTCCTTAGTGAAAAGGGTAGTCACAGCCCCACCGGTCTTACTTCCACACGCGATAAACAATCTCAGACACACTGCAGTCCACCATCCCCGCCCCCGTTCTCCATCTGCCCTTCTGGCCTTCTCCTCAAACCTCACTCTTCCTCTCTCTTCGGACAGGGCCCCTAACAAGCTCACGATGAGAGAAAAATCGCCACCTCCTCCCACTCTCGTTTAAAGAAAAGAAGGGAAGGATGGAAGGAAGAGAGCAGCAGCAGAAGTCTCCCGGGTGACTTTTCCCAAACAAAGCACTAGCGCGCACCTCCCCCCCCCCCTTTGTTGTGGTTCTTCGTTGCGTGTGGCCACGAGGTTTAGCCGAGTCACCCAGGCCAGTGGGCTCACAGCCAGGACTCGAGACCCGGCAGGACCAGATTGGGGAGAGGGGAGACCAAGAGCTCAGGACAGAGGCGGGAAGCGAGGTCTGGATAGCAGGAAGTACAACTGGAGAAGAGAGCGGAGGGGTGGCGACTGGGTGACAAATACAAAAATAGAAATAATTTAAGGGGTCGCCCGCCGGGCTTTCGCGGCAGCTTCTTCCCCCAGCTCGGGGCAGGTTCCCTTAGGCCTCTGGCACCCCGGGGCGCCCTCTGGCGGCACGGTAGCAGTGGGCAGGGCGCAGAGGGCATAGGGGCGCATGGAGGGCGCAAGGGGCGCACAGGGGACTACCCGACACACACAAAGAGGCTGGCGCAGCCCCCTGGCGGTGGCGGCTTAGTTATCTCGTGAGGGGCGCTTCGTCCCTCTGGTCCGGCGGGCTCACGGCGGTCTTACTAAGCACAGCAGCCGAGTAGGGCAGGAAGCCACTCTCGGAACGTGGCACCGCGGCGCTGCAGCCGAAGTCCGAGCTTCCCGCAGCCCCCGCTCCTCCACCGCCACCCGCTCCCCCGCCGCCACCCCGGGAGCCCAGGGCCGCCGCGGCTGCCGCCGCCGCCGCCGCTGCCGACTGGCTACTGTGGCAACTGAGGCACGAGCAGGGCGCGGAGCCGCCGCTGGGGGGCGCCCCGGCTGCCGCCGCCGAGGAGGCCGCGGCCGCCGCGGCTGCTGCTGCCGCCGCCGCGGAGGCCGCGCTGTTGAGGCCCGCAGCTGCAGCGGGCGCCTGGTAGAGGCCGGGGTGGCGGAAGCTGCAGAGCAGCTCGGGCCGCGAGTAAGGGTGCGAGAGGGCGCGGAAGGTGTCCAGCGGGCGAATTGACGTAGCGAAGGGCGACGAGGCGGCGGCGGCACCCGAGGCCGCGGCCGCCGCGGCTGCAGCTGTAACTCCCACGTGCGGGTAGTAGTGCAGCGGCACGTGCGAGTGGAAGGGGTAGGGAAGGCTTCCGGTGGCGGCCGCGTGCGTCATCATGTAGGTGTAGAAGCTGGGGTCGGCCGGATGCGGCCACGACATGGCCAGGCGCTGCCGCTTGTCCTTCATGCGTCGGTTCTGGAACCACACCTGCAGGGAGAGCCGCGCCAGGGCCCGATTTAAGGAGTGCGCCCCAGCCCCAGCCTTGGGCCTCCCCGCCCCTCTTGGCCTGACCTACTCCTCTCCTACCGGGTCCAGCCCTGTGTCCTCTCCGTTCGCCCGGCTAGGGCAGTGTGAACTGCAGCGTGGGCCACCATGGGCACACCCCTCTCAGCCCGTGACCGCGGCTGTAGCTCCTTGGGCTCCTGCTCCTTTACTTCTCGCTTGCCTTTTCTGGTCCCCAACCAATCTTTCACTCCCTCCCGCCACCCACCAGGCCAGCTACGCTGAGCACCCTCTCAATTCTGGGATTTGCATGGAGAGCCTGGGCAGTTTTTGAAGTGAAGCTGCCGGGGGCAGCCCTTCGAGTTTCAAAGACCTGCCCCTAGGGCCATGGGCCTAATTTTGATGTTGAAGGGATGATTTTGTTGAAATTGTTTGCCTTAAATGAGTGGAGAGAGCAATGTTTTTTTAAAACAGGAATGGGACTTTTCTACGCCTCTCAACACAGCATCTAATGAAGAAATGAGCCGTTAAAATCCTAAATTAAAGATCCCGTGCAAACCGAAGGGGCACTTCCATGCCCCTCCCCAACCCCGTGGAATTCCCGCTTTTCTTTTTCTAGAGTGTCGAGTCCCTGTGAAGTGTCCGTCAAGTCCCCCAACCACCCGGCTACCTCTCCTGTTCATATAATAAAAATTAATCACTGAAGGACATATAAATAAGGACAGCCTCGTTGTCTCCCTCACCCCCCCGCCTAGCACGTTGCCTTTTTCCTCACTGCTCAAGAGGAATAAATGTTTAGGAAACTATTTTTTTGACATAATCGATTTTTTTAAATACAGTATTCTTTTCTCCGTGTTGTAAGGATTTATGTGGAAAATAAATCGCCACGATCAAGAGCAAACAAAAAGTTTCACCTTTGATTCGAGCTAGAGGAACAAAGACCAGCTGGCTTTGCCGCCGAGGGGGAAGTGGGGCCATGAGCATGGGCGAGGGCCACCTGGGCAGACGCTGGCAGAACCGAGCAGAGGCGAGCGTTTGTGGCATCCGCGTCGCCATTCCCGGGCCTTCCCAGGCCAGCCACCCGTCGGACTCGGCAGCCAGGAAATAAATAAGCCAATTCCTTTGGTGACCACCTCCCCCCACCCCACCCCCGCGGGTGTCAGACGCTCAGCTAAATCTAGCCACCCGGAGAGGGGAAAGGAACAAAAATCAACCCAAACGTCAGCGGGGAGGTCTGAACAGGAGCGCACTGGAATCGATACCTTGATGGTAGTTTCCGGCAGGTTGAGCGCGGCGGCCAGCTCGCACCGGCGGGGCCGCGACACGTAGTTCTCCCGGTAGAACTCCTTTTCCAGGCGCGCGATCTGCTCGCGGGTGAACGCCGTGCGGTAGCGCCGCACCTGATCCGCGCCAGAGCCGGAGCCGCCCAGCGTCGCGCCCCCGCCGCCGCCGCCGCCGCCGCCGCCGCCTCCATGCAGGCTGCCGAGGCCGGAGCCCGACGCCGACGTCGTGGTGCCGGCGGCCGAGCCGCTGTCCGCGTACCCTGGCAAACAAACCGCCCGTAGCGCGTGAGTCGCTGTGCCGCCAGCAGCCCGCTGCGCGCGGGTGGGAAAAGCCGAAACAGGAAGGCGAGGCGTTGCCGGAATTGATAGGGTCTGTCATGCTAACAAATTGCGGCCGTTAATGGAATCAATAAAATTTGGATAACCCTTCATAACCAAATAAGATGAACTGAATAAAGGAGGTGGTGGTGTTTTTGTTTTGTTTTTAATAATTAGAAATTTGCAACTCAGGAGGAAAATTGGTCAAGGGAAAATGCCTACCTCCAGGCGCAGTTTGGGAAGCTCTAGGTTTACCATGGTCTTGAGACGCAACGGCAGCTTTCTGCACAGCTTTTAACCTTCCTTTGATAGTCTTTTCGGGTTCTCAATTATTGTAAGTTCTCAAAACAGCAGCAGCTCAAATTAGAGCCATTAGGGGGTGGAATCTACTTTTCACCTTCTCTTCCCTGACCCAAGAGGGTGAGGCAGAGGCTCCCGGAGAGGCTATCTCCGACCTTCCCAGAAGAAAACCCCCTCCACCCAGCCCTGGAGGCTCAGAGGCATTGGGCAGCGGAGTTCAAAGCGGCTGCCCAGTGCATCTTCCCCAAGCGCGGCTCAGCCTCCGGCCCGGGATCGGTCTGCTTGCTTCGGCTTCTAGACCCACAGACAGACACATTTTCTTGGACTCAGGAGCCCGGGCGGGCGGGCGGACCTGGAGACCCAGGCCTGAGCCTCCCTGGGAAGCTCAAGGATGAGAACTGGAGGGCAAGGTCCCCTGGCATGCGTCCTACCCCCGCCAGAGACTGCTTGGTGAAGCTCGGGTGCGGAGGATCGGAGAGGGACACAGGCACCGGGGAGGGCGGGCGGGGGCCGCGGAGAAGCAGGGAGGAAGGGGCTGGAGAGGGCGGAGCGGGCGGTGCGGTTACCTTTGCTATTGTTTTCCTTGAGCGGCGCGGTGCTGAGACCGCCGGGGGAGCGCAGCGCCGAGCAGCCCACCTCCACGTCGCTACTCATGTCGGCCTCGGCGGCCGCCTCTGAATAATGGCCTGGCTTCTTCCGGCTCTCGGCGGAGGCGATTTCGGCGGAGACGGAGTTCTCGCTGCCCGGGTGCTGCAGGTTGAATAAAGTGTCTATTTCGAATTTGCCCTTAGCAGGGAGGTCTCCCAGGGCGCCGTGCAGGGGGGCAGACGGCAGGCGCGGGCTGAGGCGAGCCGGGTGCTGCGAATTTTCCAGGGCCTCGAGCACAGCATTTCCAGCAGAGTCGGACAAATTGGAGAACCTCTTGCCGGCTGTCGGGCTGTGCAGCCCTCTCTCCATCAGAATCATCTCTTTTCTTATTCTTTCCATCATCTCAGCTTTCTAAAAAGTCACAGTGGCCCGGTTGTCCCGTCCTAATGATGGGCTGTGTCTAGAGCTAATTCTCATTCAGCCCCAGCGAGAGCCTCTAAATATTATTATCTCTTTTGGAGGGAGGCGGAAAATTGTGGGATGCCAGAGCGAGGGAATGACTGGTCAAAATGACCCATACATCCTTCCGAGCCCGAGATGTCATTCATCAAAAAGTAGCGCCCGCTCGTCATTAAGGTACGAATGACGCCGTTCGAATAATCATTTATTGTAACAGGTTTATAAGCAAATAAATACACGCTCCTGTCAGTGGATAATGAAGGCAGCTTCGGAGCAGACAAATAGATCCAGGTAGGAGGCGAGAAGAGACAAGAAGTAAGGAGAGAGGCTCCGGTCCTTTGCCCGCTTGGAGCCGGTTCTGCTAGCCCGGGGGTTTGGCCTCGGGGGTGAAATTGACAGTCTGATTAATAGAGCGCTCCGCGGCACATTTCCCCCTTCATTTAGGGGCATCATTACGCTCTCAGTTTGCTGGGTCGCCCCTTAGGTCCTAATCATGCAGCGCCTTCCTCATTTTTCCTCGGACACAGATACGTGTTAAATAATAGATAATGCTTTGATTTTCCAGAGTAGATCTTCGGGAAGAGGACTTTTTTTTTTTTTTTTTTTTTTACGTTTACAAGCTGGGGGGAGGGCGAGTGGGGGATGGACAAGGGGGAGGATGCAGGAAGCGTTGCGTAAGGAAAAGACCTTGCGCTGGGGTCTGGATAACTTATCTTTCAGATCTCAGGACCCAAATACGTATTTTATTTAACAAACAGGTTGCTGAGTTCTCTTGCTCCCCACTTCTATTCCTTAGCCTGGCTGCTCTCCTCTCACCCCAGCAGAGCGCAGGGGTGTGGGAATGAAGGTGAAAAAGAGAGAGACAGAGACAGAGAGAGAAAAGAGGGAAAGGAAATATCTCCTGGAGTTTCGAAAAGCACTTTTGTGCTACGTGGCCCGGGAGATGTGTTGGGCCCACTCCTACAAACGGAAATAATTAGGTCCTCTCTGATTTTCTAACACCGTTTGCAGAGTGAATTCTGAACTTGAAGTCCCGGGTTTTTTACTTTTATAATCCTACTGATGGATAGGTTTCTCGCCTAGCATTTTCCCTGGGGGAAATGAACCCGGCTGGATGATTTGATAGCAAAATTCGACAGCTAACTTTAAACACAATCGCGATTTACAACGCCATATGGGCCACCCTAAATTCACTTTTCACGTTGCTAGCTTTCCCTCTCCTTTCTCAAATCGAATTGTTTGTGGCAAAGTCTCCAGACTTCGAGGTCAATACGCAGAAAAAAGGAAAGTCAGCCTCCTCCCCCGGGACCATCGGCTGCTCTCCTCTTTCCACCCTGCCCACTCTCCTCTTTTACTTTCCTTCCTCCCCTTCCCTACCCCCTCCCTTACCTGTGGCCAGGGTTTTCCCTGCGCTGAGTCGGGGAGGGGAGTGTCGCAGACCAGTCTTGGGCTGCTCCTCGCGGCCTGAGCTTGGCGGCTGAGCCTCTTGGCGATAATTTTGATGATCATAATGACGCTGGTGGCAACCATTTTAACAAAGATCAATCTTCACTCAAGGCCGCTCGGCGTCTTCTCGTGCACTTCCGCCCCACCCAGCTCGGACTCCAGATGCGCTATGCTTCGCCTGCCAGCAACCCAAGGAGAGAGATCCGCCGACACGGGCGGGGACAAGAGAGGACAGGGACGGAACATCGAAGTCGGCTCGGGAGGTTTCGAAGCGTCCGAGAGACCCTGGCAATCTGGCCGCTGGGTGCGGGTCCTGCATCCCCGCCCTGGCGCCAACCCAGACCCCAACCAGTATCCCCTCCCTCCCTACTTCTCGCCACACCCAGCACATCGCGGGTGTGTTAAGGACAAACCCGGGATCTATTTGCCCATCTCTCTTTTGGCGCTTTACTTTTAACCTTGGACCTGTTGGGGGCGCGTCAGGAATGTAAGGGGAAGCGAGGTGTGAAGTATATATAGACACACATAGTTCATGCCAAAAGTTCCCTTCCACTCCAACTTATTTCGACAACGAGCGCTTTGCTTAGAAAATCAATTCCATCCCCTTAAGACAATAAACTGAATTCTCCTCCAAGGTGAGAAATGAAAGCTCGGTAGGCATGCGGTGGCGAGCCAGTGGGAGCTGGGAATCAGACAGAGGGCTTGACCCCGCGTCCAGCTGCGCCCCTGCCCCAGATGCCACCAGGCTCCCGACGCGCTGCACCCTCCTGGAGCCCCTTTTCCGGCCACTAGTGCTGTCCGAGCTCAGATCTGCAGATGTCCCCACCCCTCCCTACTGGCTCCACAGTACGGGCGTCCAGATCCACTACGACTAGATAGGCTGCACCTGGAGGGCAGGAGGCACTCCCTGCCCCAGGGAGCAGGGAAGGGTCGTTCCCCAATCCCACGTCCCCTTGCTCACGAGCCAGTTCAAGCCTGAATGTAGGCCCATGGTCCAGGTTCGGGCCTGTACGGGACCGAAACCTTCGCCCTAGCTGGGGGCGGGTGGGGGGGGGGTCGATGGAAAGGAGGGGGAGGAGGCGGACGCGCGGCCCAGGCGGAAGTCCGTGGATCCTTTATTGCTGTCGTTTGGCGCCCCCGTCTGTCTTACTCGAGGTTTCGGTCGTTGCTAGCAGCTTTTTAATCGCTGACGCCGCCGCAGGGGGCTGGAGCGCGGACCGCGCGACCCCTTCCCCTGTCATCCAGCCCACGGCCCCCCATTTCCTCCCTCCCTCCCTCTGGGACCCGGCGCCCACGGTCTCAGAGGCTGTGCCAAATCCGACTAAAGCTCCAGTCTGTTGAAAACACCGCTTCTCATTTCTCGACGACACCTTCATTCATTAGTGGTTTTGCAAACAGTTTTGCACCTTTTAAATAATGTTAGTATCGCGTGCTCTAGCACGTTTATTACGAAAATTACATTCGAGACAATGTTCGGGAAACTACTCACAGTAAAAGACACCTATAATTTTCACTACATTGCCCTTAGCAGACAGTAATGTTACAGGGGACCCGGTGAACAGTCTATTCAAATAAATAAATTTATTTAGATTCCACACCTCCTAGTAGTAAAATCGTCTAAGATACATATAGCTCTTATTATGAAAGTCCAAGCACTTTTTAGATATGTTATCTCTGATAAAACAGTTGGCAACTCCCTGAGATAGTATCATCCCTGTTCAAAGAGTAGGCTACACAGAAAGGTCCAGAGACTTGCTCAGGATTGAACAGATCTCTGCTAATGTTCAAGTTATAAGGCAGTTATAAGCTTTGATCAGCATTTTTTGTTGTTGATTTTTCTCATTTTGCACATCTTCTTTAAATATAGGCCAATTTGAAGACTATACTTTCAGGGATCGTTTCTATAGTTCGTTGCATATCTTCTTTAAATATAGGCCAACTCAAAAATGAAACACAGAAAACTGCCCCCTCTTTCAGACTGTCAAGGCTAGGAAGGGCCTGCCAATTGTCTCCTATTTTTAGACGCAGCCTCCAGGCTCGGAACACTTCTTATCCTCTCCCAAGGCACAGGACCCACTTAACAAAACAAGGCCAGAATCCACCCCCTGAATGGATTGATTTGGCGGGAATTTTTAAGGTGCCCTGGAGGGTGGGAGTGAGGGTTTTTCTCCATATGAACTGAGAAACACTTTTTGCTAGAAAGGAGGAACGATGTGAAAGACGACGCTTTTTGTTGTTGTTTTGGTTTGGTTTTTTGTTAAGCCTGCAGAAAAAATATTTGTTTCTTGGGCAGTGGCGGGTCCTCCAAGGTGAAGTGGCAAACTAAACACTCTTGGCCTACGACTGCAGGTGATAAAAGTCTGTCCCGGCTACCTGAGGGGAGAAGTGCCTATAAAGGCCCGGCAGCAGCAGAGCGCCACTGCCGCCTTGGCCTGGATTCTCTCTTCCGTGCGGGGATCCCTGCCCGAGACACGAGCCCGCCCACCTGCACTGGGCTGCAGGCTGAGGGCTGGGGCCGCGGAGAACGGTGAGCCAGCAGGACGGCTGGAGCCTGGGCTGCGAGTCACGGGCAGGTTTTCTTTAAGTGCCGGTCCAACGGCTGCAGGTTTCGGTTTATAAGAGAAGATGCGGGTTTGGTGATTCCAGGTCTCGCTCGGCACTGGACAATTTCAGATTACCATCCCCTCGACGCAGATCTCTCTGGCTGCCTCTGTCTCCCCTCCTCCCACACATACACCTCCAACCCCGTGCTCCACCGCTGACAGCCAGGGGTGGATGGGAGAGTTACTTTTTCCCTGAACTCGGGCTGTCCGGATCCGCCGCCAGCCTCTCTCTTGCGTCTTCAAACGCGACAGGAAAACTTGCAGGGACATCTAGTGCCTGGTATGGGGAACTGCGGGCTGCCGGGCGGGGAAGCCGAGTCCGGCCGCTGTCCCCTCCCGCATTCCCCCGCCCCTACCCTCCACACACACAAACACACTCCACCTTTAGGCATTTTCCTAACCATCCCCTTCCCCCTGCCGGAAACCACAAAGTGGATTCCGCCACATAGCGTGTTCTGGGGAATGGAAATTACATAGGTGACAGATAATGAGAGAGAGAGAGAGAGAGAATTGATAGACAGATATGGATAGAAAGATAGAGATAGACAAACAGATGTGTTTATTTTCTTTCATCTCAAAGAGTCAACAGAGTGACCACTCACAGGACTTCAAGTTAACTATGGTATACCTAAAGAAGTACATTCCTAAGGCAACCCCACACCAACTTGAGGTGTAGGACAGAACAGCAGCAAATTGCTTGCAGCAATTTTTTGGTTTTGTTTCAATTTTTTTGTTGTTGTTTACAGCTTTTGTTTTCCAAAAAAAAGCAACAAGCTGCCCCTGTCGTCCTGCTCTGGTCCCATGTTCCAGAGCCCCCGTTTGCAGTGAGATTAGTGTTCCTCTGCAGGGAAGACAAACGCTGTTAATTCCCACCAGGGCTGGAGCAGTTATTTTCATCCAAAACAAGGGATCACTCCCCAACAGATGACAAAATTGGTTTCACCAAATAACATTCCTGGTATGGAGAATTTTTTGTTGTTGTTGTTGCAGCAAACGATTTTCGTTTAAGAAAGCCTAATTGTTTTGTTAAACCCATGCAGAATACATCTCAGCAATAAAAAATGCCAGAATACAGAATTCCACTGTTTGGCTTTTGCTGAAGTCCCCCTTCCTCGCGCCCAAGTTTGTTGCGGTTTTTTTTTTTTTTTTAACGTTTCCAGCCTGCTTGAAAACTTACCAGGTAATGTCTGGAGAGGGAAAATTAGCTCCAATACTGACAGGGCACAGATGTGGATAAGAACATTGTCCAGCCAGTTCCACTGGATTCAAGACTTTACTTTGGAATTAAGACTATTTCTGTACCAAATTTTTGTTTTCTTACAAGTTCATTAGGAGGGTGTCCTGCACTTCCTATTGTTGCTGTGGTCATGAAGAAAAAACACTTTAAAGGAGTCCCCAGGACTCCACTCTGATAGGACCCAATGATTGTCATCCCAGCCCTAATGGCCATGATTATGTGGTTAGGTGAGCTCACTGCTGCCTTGGCAAGCAGGGCAGCTTATTTCCTCTAATCCAATAAATCTAAATCTCAGCCTGCATCTGCCCATTCCCCAACTTAGGACAGAGACATGATTTGAAAGATCATCTACGAGGAAGAAAAGAGATGATGTGGTTTCTAAAAGTATGCATGTGAAAGGAAAAGAGGGGAAGAAGCGAGTTGTGGAAGAAAAGAGCAGAGCTGATCTCTCTGGCGAAGTGCCGCTTTGGGCAACAAAGAGCCCCTAAGCTTTCTCACCTAAATCAGCAATGGTTTCAGGGGACTGAGTATCAGTGTTTGGAAACATTTCCAGTTGCAGATGATCTTCATCTAACAAAGCCCATTTCAGCTGCTAAAACCCCAACATAATATACCCACACTTGTGCACACACTTACACAGGACTCAGCCTGCACCTCTGGGCAGCTAAAGAAAACGATTTCTGTTAAGTTTAAACTTTAAATCAGCTCGGATACAGAGTCTACAGGCTAAATGAAACATTTCTGTGAGTTCAGCCTCAAAATTCCTCCCCACCCCGCCACCACTACTCAAGGCTTGTAAACTACGTTTTCATAAACAGAGAAGCCCTGACTTTGCCTGGTACTCTAACCACAGCCCTATGATCCAATAGCAGCTGTACCCTGGGGTACTGAGTTTAGGCACCCACACAGGGCCCTGTTGGGGCCCCCTTTCCTAAAAGGAACCACCTCCCACAGGGCTGGGGCCTCAGAGGCTGTTCTGGGAACTGGTTCAGTGGCAGAATAGCAAGAGGCAAAGCACTTTATTGTGGTCCCTGAACACCCGCTGGGGTTAGCAGAGAAATCCCAAGTCCTTCGAGGGACCCTGGGCAGCTGGAGTCAGGGCCACCATCGAGAAATCTCTTTCAACTACAGCACTAATTTGGGACCCTCCCAGTCCTGCACAATTTAAATTGTTGCATGGAAAATTAAACCAAAATTGATGCGCTGTCTAAAAATCAGTAAAACCTAACAAGGTCTTTCTTTCCTCCTGTCTTAATTTTTCTTTCTTTGATTTTTTTTTTAGCATGATCAGTCATTAAAAGGTATCTATCAGCAAGAAAATGGAACAAAAGTCCAAGGGCACAAAACCACAGAGACATTTAGTTTTAGAAGACTGAAAGTTCATTGGCTCCAGTTATACCTTAGAAACATCTTTGAAGAGTTTGTTTTTTGAGGTCACAAAAAAATATTTAAAGTACCTCCATATTTTTCCTCTGTGGAGACAAAAGAAAAATAAAAGTATTTGGGGGCGGCATCCCATGGTTCATTTGGTAATGAAATTTCTAAGTAAATAGCACCCAACCAACCCCCTCCAAAAGGGAGTAACTCAGTCACCTGGACCTGGCTGGTCTTTCCTTAATACCAGTTCAGCTTTCCCTGCTAGCTCTCACCTTGGTCCAAGCAGCCAAAATCATTCGCACCAGCAAACCTCTATTCCCTATGATTTGCAGCAAAGGCTCAGGCCCTTCTATCTCAAATCTGATCATGAACATGTTTAGACCTTTAAACAGGTTAAACAAATTCTCTTGCTTTTCCTTTCCAGCACCCCATCCTATAACTTTCCTCTTTATTTGAACCTTTTATGGTTATTGCATTTTGCTCATCAACACTCTCGACACCAGCAGCTCACCTTGCAATGCCAGGCCAGGCCCAGAAGGACCGCCCTGTCTCTTCCCTGTTCCAGTCAGGGCCTGTCTTGGGTCCAGGAAAAGTGGGGCTGGGTGACAAGCTGGCCTCACCAGTCACAGGTTCAGGGAAATGATTATCTTGGAGATAGGCTGGCATGGGAAGCTGATGCCGGAGAACCAAATGAGGTCATTCTCAAGATCCCACATCCACCCCGACACTCTTGGCTCATCAATTCTAATGCTGCTCCTAGGCAGAGCCTTAAATTCACCGCAGGACTCATACTAGTGCCCTATTAATGGCTAGATGGGGGTGGGGGGGGACTGGGAGAGGCAGGTTCTGTGGTGAAGAGATGGCAGGAAAGGGGTGAGGAGGGGTACCTTAGACACAGGGCCCCAGGGCTAAGCCTACCCCTACGAACCTGCCCCAGTGCCCCTTGAGATTAGACCTGGTTGCTCTAGGCTGCGGCTAGCACAAGTCTGATTTTACTTGGAAAAAGTGCCTTCTTAATTTGCCCTTTTCAGTTCTCTGCAGTTGGCAGCTCGGAAAAGAAAGCGAAACAAAGGTCCCTGGGAAAGTGAAGTTTTCAATTAATTGGTGTGAGTAACAGGCGGGGGTGGGCGGTGGCTGCAAAATTCAAGAGGCCGGTGTTGCTGGTGAGGCACAGAAGCTTCTCGGCGGGCGGTGGAGTGGCATTCTCCGGCATTCTAGGGGCATTCTACCGGCGTCTTCCGCAGGGTCTCTGTCTGCGGCCCAGGGGTGGCGGCGCCTGAGTCCCGAAACCCAGCTCAGGAGGCTAATCTAGGCTGGCCGGCTGTGAAGGGGAATGGCACGGCCCAGGCATCCCTGGGCTTTTCTCGCTGGGGCAGATCTTTAGGCAACCAGCGCCCTGGGCCAGGTCTTTCCTCTGCTTGACTTATTGTAAGTCTCTGCTGCCTGCCTGCTCCAAGGGCGCTTCGTGTGCATTTTCCGAGCGGATGGTGTGTGTTTACAGGGAGGGTGCTTCAGTTAGACTGAATTCGGGGATTCCCTGAGATAATTTGCGTGAAATGCCTTTATACGGTAGCAGTGTGGAAAGTAGGGGAAATCGCCTCCCTCAGGTTTGGGGTCTACAGATCAGTTAATTGGGATTAAGCAAGAAGGTAAAAAATATATATCTCTTTTAGGAGTTTGACCGTCTCTGTCCATCGCCTTCATTTAGCCGTGCAGCTGGGGAGCCAAGGAGAGGTGGCAAAGAGAGCAGCGGCCGAGACAAGGCGCAGGCCTCGGCGCCCGCCTCAGTCGCAGACAGGGCCTGGGATGGGCCGTCGCGCAATCAGCTCGTCGGGGCGGCTGCGGCGCAAACGCCTGGGTCTGGGGGAGGGTGGGAAGGGGAGGTGGGCCGCGCAAGGGGCTTGGAGAGGAGTGGGGGGCCGGGGGTGGGTGGGTCCAGCCTGGCCGGGGCCAAGAGCCAGACTCCCCCGCGCCCCCACCCCCACGTGGCCCCGCGCAGCCAATGGCGAGGCCCCCGGAGCGCGCCCTCGGGGCGGGAGGCGGCCCCCCGACTGGCCCAGGCCCCCTCCCAACCTGAACTTCGTTTTTATAAACGTCCCGCGATGAGCTAACCTGTTGGAGGGCGGGCGGGAGGGAGGCGGGAGGCTCGTAGAGAGAGAGAGAGAGAAAGAGAGGAAGAGGGCGGGAGCGAGCGAACTGGAGAGAAAGGAGAGGAGGGAGGAGGTGCGCCGAGCCATGGTGGCCTGCGCGGGACCCGGGCCCGGGCCAGGGCCGGGCCAGGCTGGGCCATGAGCCGCGCCGGGAGCTGGGACATGGACGGGCTGCGGGCGGACGGCGGGGCCGCCGGGGCCGCCGCGGCCTCCTCCTCCTCCTCCTCCTCCTCCTCGGTGGCGCCCACGCCGGGCCAGTGCCGCGGCTTCCTCTCCGCACCGGTGTTTGCCGGGGCACACTCCGGGCGTGCAGCGGCGGCGGCGGCGGCGGCGGCGGCGGCGGCTGCAGCGGCTTCTGGTTTCGCGTACCCGGGGGCCTCTGAGCGCGCGGCCTCCGCTTCGTCGTCGTCGTCCCCGGCTGTGGCTGCGGCGCGGCCCGAGGCTCCCCCGACCAAAGAGTGCCCGGCGTCTGCTCCCGCCGCGGCTGCAGCAGCGCCCCCGGGGGCCCCAGCACTGGGCTACGGTTATCACTTCGGCAACGGCTACTATAGCTGCCGCATGTCGCACGGCGTGGGCTTACAGCAGAATGCTCTCAAGTCGTCGCCGCATGCCTCGCTGGGAGGCTTCCCGGTGGAGAAGTATATGGACGTGTCCGGCCTGGCCAGCAGTAGCGTACCGGCCAACGAGGTACCCGCGCGCGCTAAGGAGGTGTCTTTCTACCAGGGCTACACGAGCCCCTACCAACATGTACCGGGCTACATCGACATGGTGTCCACGTTCGGGTCCGGGGAGCCTCGGCACGAGGCGTACATCTCCATGGAGGGCTACCAGTCCTGGACCCTGGCCAACGGGTGGAACAGCCAGGTGTACTGCGCCAAGGACCAGCCGCAGGGCTCCCACTTTTGGAAATCGTCCTTTCCAGGTAGGGGCCAGGGAGAAAAAGGGGAGGTCAATGAGGGATGAAGGGAGAGATAGGGTAAGAAAGGAACAGAAGCGTCGGCCTCTACTTGGGAGTGGGAACCTATCCTCTACGACTGACCAGGGTTTGCCCAGTGGAACAGAGTTTGCCCTATTGGTGAGAAGTCTGTAAACTACACCTTAGATTTAATCTGTCTCTCTCACACCCCTTTCTTTCTTGTGTGAGTAGGTAGGTACACACCACACACACTTGTGTGTTTTCTCTTAAAGTTGAGGGTCTTTGAGTGCTCTTTATTCAGGCCTAGTCCTTCTCTTCCCCAAAGGGGCTTTTTCCCTAAGAGGTATCACAGAGTTGGCACCACTTTTTAAGGACAAGACTGCCCCAAAGTCACCACTAAAGCTTCTTAGAGCCTGCAACTCCAAACACAAGAATGCAGGAAATCAGCATTTGAACAAAAGATCTGGGCGGTTGTTGTTGTTGTTTTGTTTTTTTGTATTGGGGTTGTTTTTGTTTGTTTTTGTCTGAGAATGTGCATGTGCAACTAGCATATGCAAAATCGCCTGTATAGGTGTTCCCAATAATCACACCATAAAATTGCAGGATTTTTAAGATATTGGTTTGAGAAACCATGATGATCCATCAATTCGGCCTTTGCTTTGAAGTATAAATAGTCTTTCTTAAATAATGTGTAAATAATGTCTGTATAAATAATAATAAAGTGTAAACAGCCTGGCTTTATTCCCTGCACACGCGTGCACACACACACACACACACACACACATGCAAAACGCGTACACACCGTCCCCAGCTGGGCACACCAGATATACCAGCCTAATTTTTTTGGTGATGTGTTTTATACCAGGAGATGTGACTCTAAATCAGCCAGACATGTGTGTCTACCGACGTGGGAGAAAGAAGAGGGTGCCCTACACCAAACTGCAGCTCAAAGAACTGGAGAATGAGTACGCCATTAACAAGTTCATTAACAAGGACAAGCGGCGGCGGATATCGGCTGCCACGAACCTTTCGGAGCGACAAGTGACCATTTGGTTTCAGAACCGCAGAGTGAAGGACAAGAAAATCGTCTCCAAACTCAAAGACACTGTCTCCTGATGTGGGCCCAGTTGGCCGCAGAAAGTCTAAATGCCTTCAGTTGTCTCCAAAAGACCTTTTGAAAGACTTGAATATGTATTTAATTTCCATCCCTGCCAGGGATGGCATATTTTGTGAATGATTTTTCTCTCTTCCCCACATCTGGCTCTAAAACCTTTTGCTACCCAACCTGACTTTTCGTAGTTCTGTTTTGTTACTTGTTTATCTTTGTTTTTTTTTTCCCCTTGTCTAGGTTTATTTTTATGACATTTTTAATGTTCTGTTTCTCCCTCCAGGCCAGTATAAAGGACATGAACTATTTTTTAATAATCTCACCCCCCAAAATTAATTCTGATTCAACAGTTTTATTTTTTGAATCACTTTATATATCTCTTTCCAGCACAGATTATGTTCATAATCCATTAAGGCAGAACGATTTGCAGTCATTCATATCCTGTAATTGGGTAATTGAATCATTAGCTCTGAGCAGTTCCCCTGAGGCAAGTGGAAACAGCCGTAGGCAGGCAGTGCTCCGGGGTCACCCGGAAAGTCTAAAAACAGGAGGCTGAAGTTATTGTGATGCTTAAAAAGCAGCTACCTTATTAAATAGGGTTTGTATCGCTATTGGAATGAAGACAATCTTTCTGATTTTGGGTCTCTCACTTGCTGTTTTAGTTGCATGGTTTTAATACACCTTACAGACTTGTGCTTACATAATCTTTTAATTTGTAAATAAGATGGCTCCTCATGGATGGCTTCATTCCTTCAGCTTTAGATGCAGATATTTAAATGACTGCAGATGTCAGAGTAACCCGTGGATCGAATAAATGGACCCCTTGTCTTTGGCGTCCAATCTGTGGGACTGGGATTGAGACAGTCTCCTCAATCCCCTTAAAGAGGATTTACCAATGTGGCCATGGGTGTGAACTTTTGTCCAAAACCCAGTTAAGAATTTGAGTGTTTGAACAAATGCTTTGGTCCTCTCGTGGAGCTTCAAAACATCTAACAAAAGGAAAAAATGTGAAGCTCTAAGGTTCATGAAGAAAAAAAAGATGCTTTCCTGAAAGTGATGATAAATAACTGCTTTTAAAGTGCTGCTTATTTATACAGCTGAGAGATCATTTTTGTTGATGCAATGTCTGTAAGCTGGAATACATGGGCAGTGCTTCAGGCATTTAAAAATCACTTTTTACACCTAGGGAGATGAAAATAAACAGAACCCTTTTGTTTCCTCTGAGTCTTTATATATTCGTATTCTTTTTATCAAACTTGTGTTGCCTCTGGAAACTAATTTTATTTATTATGAAATCTTATTGTACAGAACACTTTCCTACAGATGGAGGAAACTCAACATCAGTTTTGGTCTTTGAAACCTCCAAGCACTTCAATTCTACTATCCCCCCCTCCCACCCATTCCCTTTCTCTATGGCTCTAATTTAAATAGAGATGTCTTTAAATGAAGATATGATTCACGGTGCCTAAAATTATATATTTTTTACCAGATCACCTCAAAAAATCATCTCCAATAAAATTTTACTTCATTCAGTATTATCAATTTATTCAAATAGTTTTATTTGTACATTAATATGTATGTGTGTGCCTGAGTATAGGAAAACTTGCTCACTTGGAAGTTTTCGACTTAGAAAAACATTGTAAAATCTGTCCCAAGAAGGTCCTGAAATAAGAAAGACAAATCCATAGTTGACAATCGAAAAAGAAACATTTCAGGTTTATCCGATATCCCATTCTACGACAACTTGTACACAGCAACTGATGACTGAAACTATAATTATATACCCTAACCCCCTCCGTGCAAATTCTAGGTACTACAAACTTTCTCTTTGAAGCCTTTTCGTCACTCAGGGAAATGGTCACCGAGGAATGAGATGATTCGTCTTTGCGCATGGGGCAATTTAATGGTTGCTAACTTTTAAATATGTTTGTTAAATACAAATTTTAAAAGCTCACACAATCCTTAAACTGTTGATGAGAGGATTTCCTTATGGTTACACTAGGGAAAGTGCAGACACCCGAGATCCGGGAGCTGCTTTCGTTTTCTCTGGCCCAGCTTGATTACTTTCATATTTCACCGCTGACTGCGGGCGAGCAACTTCGTTTTCATTAAGCAAAAAAAAAAAAAAAAAAAAGGTAAAGAGAAGAAAGTGTTTGTGATTCAATCTCTAGAGAAGAAATAGCCCCTGAAAATGGGGCCACACAATTCGGAAAGGGTCGCTAACGTTTTCTCGGTTTCTCTCACAAGATGTGTTTACCTCTGAAACGGGCCGTTTTCTCTTTCTCATTGCCTGTCTCTCTCTCTCTCTCATTCTCTCCCTCTGTCTCTCTTTTTCTTTCTTTAATTCCAGATTTCAGGGCCATACTCCATTTCTCAGCTTTAAAAGGGGATTGCCTCCGGGTTTTCCTTTCATCTATAGTTTGCTTGTCAGTTTCCTTCCGTTTAAGAGAAATAGGAGGTTTGCTGGAGATTAAAACTGCGCTCAAACGCTCTCCAGACGGCTAAAAGGTTAAATAATAGATGAAGACTTTGTTATTCATATTGCGTTCCTTTTATATTCCATATTGCAAGGGGAAAAGAGGAGCCAGTAGGTGGTCGTGGCGCTGGAAGGGAGGGCCGCGTGAGCGCGCGAGGCGGCTAGAGCTCGGAGAGAGGCCTTTCCCTCTAGGAAACCCGGCAGGCTGGCAGCGCCGCCGGCGGGGGACCGAGGCCCGCGCGCGCATCTTCGCGTGATACAAGAGGCGAGGGGGGCGTTGGATTCAGCACGCGAGGCCAGACAAAGGCGCGGCCGCAAAGCTTCTCCGCGGCCGGCAGCTTTCCAGGTTCCCCCCGGCTCCGCTATCCGGGTCAGCCTTGCCACCACGATCTCCAGCTCTCCGAGTGGCTCGGCCGTAACTAGCAGCGGGCGGTAACCGCGCGAGGCTGGCGACCCCTGGCCGGCCGCGCCGCCCTTCGCTGTTGATCTTGACCGTGCTGCGGGTCCTCGCCAGGCGTGGAGCGCGCTCGCCATCTCCTGGGCGGTCGGCGGCATTGGCAGAGCTCGCAGTTTAGCTCCACAGCCAAATCCTCCTTTCCCATTCTCTCGCCCACCAGCTTAGTCTCCTACCCCCTAAAGTCCCTCCCGCCGTCCCCACCCCCCACGCCCTGGACTTGCCTGGAGAACCTTGAAAGGCATAACCCAGGAGGTGAGGTGGGGAGGCTGGGCTCTGTTCTGGGCCGAAGAGCGTTGGAGGAGTCTAAGGGGTTCCAGTTTTTCTGTTTCTCACTTTAGTTCTTTTCTGTCTTTAGTCCCGAGAAGTAAGTCGCTGCCTTGCAACTGTTCAAGGCCCCAGAAGAAACACCCCTGAACTTGGAAGTACTGGGGGATCGCTGTGTCCTGAGCCAAGAGGAGCAGATACTGAAGCCGGGTATGGACATATCCCTGAAACGCGAGCTCTCGGGCTTGGGGAGGCGATGGAGCCTCAGAAACAGCGAGCTCCCAAAAATGAGAGATAGGACCCAAAACCTGGGTCCCCTAAGTCCCTGGGAACTGGACCTGCAGTTTGTGCTACACTCTCTGGTGAAAGGATTGGGGTGAGGGCACGCCTCCCTAAGCCTGAACTTCAAAGAAAATTTTGATGGAGCACTATGGAGCCCCTGACTTGCCCACACCACGCCACCCCATGTCCGCCCTAGACTGGGAGGAAGAGGCTGATTACGTTCTCCCAGAGTAGCCCAATTGGTCGCCATAACTCACACAATAAAGCCGCAGCGCGGTGGTCAGCCTTGCCCTCCAGCGGTGCCTGTGTGGTCTCCGTGCTGGAGCTGGCTGCTCTAACCAATTCCAGCTTGGCTCAGGGGCCGCAGGGCGGGCTGCAGGCTGAGTTGGGCATCTGTTACAGGGTCGCTGGGGGATCTTGGGGCTGTAGGCGGGAAAGAAGGACCCCTGCCTTTCGGTCAGACTAGACAGGAGGGCCAGCAGCGGGAGCTACTCATACTGCTCCTGGAAGTTCCTGGAGGCTCCTGGAGGGAGGGAGTGCTGTCCTGTCCAGCGGACCTGCAAACCCGTGAGCGGCCGGTGTCCCTGGAGGCTGAGCCAAGGAGCGCTGCTAGTGCATTTTGCTTCTTCAGCCCTTCAGCACCCAGTCCGGGGAGCTCGTCCTGCACTGCGTGGCTGGACACTTTGGAGTCTGGTTGCAGGTCATTGTCGCCAAGGTGATTCCTGGTGATGGAAGGAACGTAGCATTTGGCCATAATTGGTGAATCGTGGTGCTTGGTCCCTGGGCTGACATCCTTCATGGACCCCGATGGTGACTTCCCTAGCAGCAGAAGCCCTGGCCATGGGGACTCATACCTGGAGTGACATTAAACCTCTTTCTTGGACACAAAACTTGGGCAGAGTTTGTGAAGACTTTCTACGTTCAGCAAATCTCTCTGCCTGTATCTGCACTTCTATGGGAAAAGGGGGTAGGAGTGGCATTGCTCGTCACTAGAGACCAAGCTGGGTGCCTGGCAAGCAAATAGGCTTACTTTACTGGAAAAAGGCCTCAGATGCAACTTAAAGCAGGAGAAGTGAGCCGGTCCAAGTAGCCAGCGGAGGAAAAAGGAGCTCAAAGCCAATCAAGACCAAGAAGGGTCCCAAGGGATGCTGAGCAAAGGTGCCCTCTGACCAATGCCCCAAAGCTGCTGAAGCCGGACCTGGAAACACCCAGAGGAGTCTCCTTCACTCAGCATGCCTCGTCTCTGCCCGGCAGCCTTGCCGTTCGCCATCAGATATTGTTGGTGTTATCATAATACCCTGAAGGGGGGGAAAAACGGGTCGGGGGATGTAGGCGGTGCTGAAATGACCGGCTTTGAAGAACCTGCAGGCAAAGTTTCGTCCAATCGTCTGAGCCTGTCCTCTTATTCCCGGTTGTAACTAAATACTGCTGCAAGCGCAGCCGAAGCCCTTTGTTGGAGATGTGTGAGCGCAGCCTCTATAGAGCGGGCTATGTGGGCTCGCTTCTCAATCTGCAGTCGCCCGACTCTTTCTACTTCTCCAACCTGAGGCCGAATGGAGGCCAGTTGGCTGCGCTTCCCCCCATTTCGTACCCGCGCGGTGCGTTGCCCTGGGCCGCCGCTCCCGCCTCGTGCGCCCCCGCGCAGCCCGCCGGTGCCACCGCCTTCAGCGGCTTCTCGCAGCCATATCTGGCCGGTTCCGGGCCTCTTGGCCTGCAGCCCCCGGGCGCCAAAGATGGACCCGAAGAGCAGGTCAAGTTCTTTACGCCGGACACGGCTGCTGGGCCGGAGGAGCGCGGCCGCGTGCGGCCATCCTTCGCCCCCGAGTCTAGTCTGACGCCCTCCGCCGCTGCCCTCAAAGCGGCCAAGTACGACTACGCGGGTGTGGGCCGTGCGGCGCCGGGCTCCGCGGCCCTGCTGGAGGGGGCCCCTTGTGCAGCAGCCGGCTTCAAGGACGACGGCAAGGGCCCGCTCAACTTGAACATGACAGTGCAGGCGGCCGGTGTCGCCTCTTGCCTGAGACCTTCGCTGCCCGACGGTAAACGGTGGCCACGCTCCCCGGGTCGGGAAGGGAGGTGGGGTGCAGGGGAGAGCGTGTCGGGAGAGGGAGTACCAGGGGCGGGCAGGCGACCCGGAGCGGGCCAGGCTGACTCGGGTTGGGGCTGTGTTGCAGGCCTGTCGTGGGGGGCGGCCCCGGGGAGGGCCCGCAAGAAGCGGAAACCCTACACGAAGCAGCAGATTGCCGAGCTGGAGAACGAATTCCTCCTGAACGAATTTATCAACCGGCAGAAGCGCAAGGAGTTGTCCAACAGGCTGAACCTCAGCGACCAGCAGGTCAAAATCTGGTTCCAGAACCGGCGCATGAAGAAGAAGCGCGTGGTGCTGCGCGAGCAAGCTCTGGCGCTCTACTAGCCGCGTCACAGGCCGCGGCCCGGCCAGGCCTAGCCTTTTCGGCCAGGGCCTGGACTGGGGACCTGGGATTTTCCCTTTGGCTCCTTCTCAGCTGATTCCGGGTACTCTCACACTCAGTTTCCAGTCCCAGTAGCCACCTGGGGATTTCTAGACAAGGCTAGTTGGGCTCTCCCCTCTGAGCTGCGGGTGAGGGCGTGCAAGAGTTGCAGCATAACCTTGGCCTTGAGGCTACTGCGTGGGGTCCTCGCGTCACCTGTCCTGCCTCTTGGCTGTGACATTTGCACCCGGGGTTCAATCTCGCTGCTACCTTCTACTTGGATTTTTCTGCTTCCACCTGGTTTGTCTTCCTTCCCCCCCACCCCGACCCACCCAGCCCTTTCCACATTTAGTAGGCATCTAGCTTGAACTCAGAGTGGAAACGAATTTAGGAAGGTCGGGGCAGAATGGAAAGAGCTGCAGCCCGGATTCCGATTTTCCTCAGCCAAAGCCCCCGCGGCAAAGTCAGGATCTTGAGTGGAGGAA
This sequence comes from Myrmecophaga tridactyla, assembly GCA_004026745.1. NCBI lineage: Eukaryota > Metazoa > Chordata > Mammalia > Pilosa > Myrmecophagidae > Myrmecophaga > Myrmecophaga tridactyla. Next base: position 3,916 of record PVIY010028934.1, on the reverse strand, counting down.
GGAAAGGGCGCCGCCCCACCCCCTCCTGTCTGCCGTGGCTGGTTTGGGAGGACAAAGGCCGCCCTAGACCTTCAGGCTTCTAGAGAAAGGGGAAGAGAGGGGCGGGGCGGCCTGACGAACTCGGAGACACCTCGGAATGCGGGCTGGACTTGCCCCTCCAGCTGGGCAGAATGGGCTGGAGAGTTTTTCCTTGGGATAGGACAGGGTAGGCTGAGAGTCCAGGACAAACTGAAATCTCCAGAGAGGACTGGCAAACCCTCCTACTTCTAACATCTCTTCATACATGCCTAGGCTGGGTCCCTGAACCCTGTAACTGGACCCCCAGCTAGCTATGCTGAGTTCTGATAAGGAGAGCTGCTGGTCTGTTTTGAGGCTCCTTTGCATAGGGAAAGATATGGAAGAAGAGGAGGAGGGAAAGTAACGGAAGGGGAGGGAAGATCCTCTGCTCCCGTGTTAAATATGGCTTTCCCTGCATGGTAGGGAAAGGTGTCCACATGCATGTCTATCTTGAATTACCTTCATGGGCCACAGCCAGGGAAGGGAGGTGGAAGCTCCTCCATCAGTCAAGGGGCAAGAAAGGACAGCCCTAGTTTCTCAGCCTGTTGCTGCTCTTGACTGGGCAGAGAGGACCAGAAGACCCCTCCCTCTCCTCACCTTCTCTGCCACCTGTCAACTCCACCAGAGGCTCAGGCACCATGCTCTTTTTAAGGCCACATCTGATCTGATTCAGCAGAGCCTTCAAAGCCCTAGGCCCTACTAGGCTTGTTCTGTGGAAGCTGGAGTTCCTGAACACACAGCAGGAGTTGTTCTGGGTGTACTGAGGTGTCCATCTTTAACTGCTGTGAACCCAAAGCCCCCAAGGTCCTCTCTCCATCCCAGAATCTTCTCTCTCCCCTTTTGAGATGCAGCACCCCAACTCTTAGCAGGATGTAGGACAGCCCAGAATTTGGGGGATTCCTTCCCAAAGACCAGTGATTTCTTTTCAGTGGAGGGCCAAGGTCTCCTGGAGTGGGCACCTCAAAAGGAAACCTGAGCCTCAGCCTGACTGACCTCAGCTGACTGTTTTAACTAATTGCATTTTCTCAGCCATCTAGTAGTTGTCATGCATGTTTTGTGTTTTGATTGCATTAACAAATAGCTTGTATATATTGGACACTTAGAAATCTTAGAGTGGAAATAAATATCTAGTGCCCAGCCAAAGCATCAGGAAGCTGATGTCGATTTTTCAAACTACTTCGGGTTGCCTCCTAATGTTTCTCAGGCCACCAAATTCGTTTGTCCTTCCTGGTGGGTGTTGATTGTTCATTAAATGAGAAAATGGCTTCCAAGGCATGCAGGAACTTGTGTATAAAAGCCTGTGAACAAAATGTGTAGGAAACATCCAGGGGTGGGAGACAATGGACAGATGTGAGTATGTTCACACATCGAGAGGATCCTGGGCTTGTTGCAGGCCACAGCTTCTGTGCTGTGCCTAAACTCTCAAACTTCTAAGCCCACTGTTATCAGGGAGGCTGCACAATCTGAGGTTCCTCAAACTTCAATACGAAAACATTTCTCCTCTCCAAGTTTTGACCAGATTTCTTTGGAACAGGCGTGTGCTCTGCAGAATTCCCCAGTTCTGGCACTGCAGCTGTGTGCAGCTGTGGGAAATATGGCCTCTAAACCAGCAGGCCTAGAGCCTCTGTCTCAGGCCCAGAAAGACGGAGCCTGTGAGGCACTCATGGTCTCTTGCAGCCCCCAGCTCACTCGGAAGTGGAAGCAGGAGAATTGCTGGCTTTTAGCAAGAGAGAATTAGCAAAACTCCTAACTATCTAATATCAAGTACTCAACGTTCCAACTCCTTTTCCTGAAACGAATTTGATGCTTATTTTAAAAATATATTTAACTTCTCCTTTAAAACATACATATACATACACATATATAAAACGGAGGTTGAAAGAAAGAGAGAGAGAGAGAGCAAAAGAAAGGAAGAAAAACAAGAGATTACAGAGGTCCTATCCAAAGAAATATTTCCCCACCTGGCTCGGCGAAGGGAAGCCGGACACCCGCAGTCGGGTCTCTGAGTCTGCATTCGGAGGTTTGCCTTCTGGAAAACAAATGAACAAAGGCGAAGGCCGCACTCAGACCTCGGTCCCGAGGACTGGGGAAAGGATGAGAAAACCGTACTTGGGCCTAGGCCCTAAGACAACACGGAGGCCTTTTCTTTCCAAAATATGCCATTAAATCATCACACCATTTCCCATGAGCCTGGGTGTGTTTGGGGAGGGAATATGCACGGAGACCACTCTCCAAAGAGAATTAAATTATTCTAGGTGCAAAAGCTTGTCTGTCGATTAGGGGTTCAAGGGTGTTTGTCAAATCTTCCCCCTCTAACGATCCGCATAAATTACAAAAAAGGCAGTGTCCTCTCTCACTCCCGAGCCGAGATCCAGCTGGATTCGGAACCACGGCAAAATTCGTAAGAAACACATGCCGGAGAGAAATGATGCTGAAATCTGAATGCTCAACATTCCCTCGCACAAAGACAAACGCGTCCTCCGCAATGCCGGAGTCCACGCGGTCCTCTCGGTCAAGAAGAAGCGATTAGAACGAGGAAAAAACGGCCTTGCCTGGCACCACATCGGTTGGGAGCTCACAGAGCAGACCGGGGTTCACTTTTAAGGCCTGGGGTCTCTCCCCTGGGGAGGCCGGCTGGGAGGGCTTCCGGGAGGCTGGCGGGTGGAGGAGAAATCCAGAACCGTTGTAAATATTCATGTCTGCGTAGGCGCGGGGGTATTCCTCCACCCCGTTTATCCCAGATGCATCCACCCCCTTCAGTGAGGGGAGGGTGGCCAGGGCGCCTGTCCGACCGTCCTTGGACAAAGGTGATCTCCCCACATTTTTGTTCTCCAGTCGCTTAGCTTGAGGAGTCGGTCCTGAAGACTCTGCAGGGAAGGGACTGGGACTGGATGTTTCCCCCCTCGTTTCTCTTCTTCTTTCGTTTCCTAAAAGAGCATAAATAATTAAAGTTTGGCAGGGAGGAAAAGCTTTCTTGCAGAACTGTAGTGGCAATAAATGAAATGACTCAGAATCTCTTCCCCAGTCAGCTTTTACGAGAGCTGCCAGACAGTGTCTGTTCACGTTCTCCAGATACCAGGGGCGCCCTGACAAAGTTAAGGTCAAGTTAGTGTCTTATCTTTGGTGGTTCAAAAATACCGCATCGCGTCGCGGCGATGAGCTGAAAGCTACCTCTCGCCTAGCTACTGGCTGCGCTCCGAGGGCCGGGTGCGTTCTCGGAGCTTCGGGTGGGGCCGTGCAGGCGGATGACCAGGCCACAGCGCCGGGGTCTTCACGGTAGGTTCTCGACTGGGACGCGCGGGTGGGGAGGCTGCGGTTTCCCCTGGGGTTCAGGGCAAGGACCAAGGAGGGGGCTGGGGCCTAAGGACCAGGCGGGCTGGGCAGCGAACGAAAGCCCCGGCTTCTGTGTGGGGGCGGGGGTCCACACGCAAACGCGCGGAGAAGGGCCCGCCGCCCCTTTCCCCTCTGCACCCGCGCGGCGCCGCAGATGGCGCACCCTCCCCCGCCAAAGCGCGGCTCCCGCCGGAGCTGCCGTCGCCATGTCGTTGAACTTGAATGGTTTGTTCTCCCCATTTTCTTCTTCGGTGGTCAGCGGGCTCCACTTGGGGGCGGCGGCTGCTTGCGCCCCACCCTATGCAGCGAGCAGCGATAAGGTGCGGGGGAATTTTGTGCACTCCCAGAGGCAGAGAGACCCGATTTGGGGGGCCCGCCGCTGTTGCTCTGGGTCCCGAGCAGCCGTAGGGCCGGCGTGCAGCGTCCGGGGAGCCATTTTAGAAGAGAGATTCAGGGGTGTCGACCACTAGCCCGAAAGAGAGAGGCTTGGGCCAGAGATGGAGATGGGGAAGCAGATGAGTGTGCC
>PVIY010028933.1:0-32578 GCA_004026745.1 Myrmecophaga tridactyla | reverse complement strand
AGTGACACGGGGCTGCCCACAGGCAGGGGGGGAGTGACACGGGGCTGCCCACATGGCAGGGGGGGAGTGACACGGGGTGATGGGGCTGCCCACACGCTCGGGCCCAGTGCCCGCTTTGTACACGACTCCTCAGCAGCAGCACCTCCCTGGGGGGCTGAGGCCGGTGAGGAGCACAGGCCTGTCGTCGAGTTTGATTGATGTCGTCTTGTTGGATGACACCCGTGTGCACCGAGGTAGAAGCCAGCAGCCCAGCAGGACCCCTCGTGTCCCCTTCAGTTTAAACCTCTCCACTGAGGGGGAACCACCATTCCATCTTCTACAAACAGCCATTAGTTTTGATTTTCCCCATCTACATACAAATGATTCCGACTGGACATGCCCTTTTGTGGCGGGTTTACCCCATGTTGATGCGCTCATTTATCTAAGGATGGTGTTATGGGGCACCTACTGTATACCGGGCCCAGCGCAGAAATGGGGAATGCTGTGGTGAGCCAGCCCTCGGGGAGCGCCACGCTGGAGCGCAGGTGAGAGACGGGCATGAATGCAAGCACGTGAGAAGTCGGGACCACGGCAGCATTCCAGGAGCCTCACCAACATTTCTGAAAAGCTGTGCCCCAGATGCTCGCTTTAATGATACTGAACAGTCCACTATTTCATCTGCTGAGTGCTTTCCACCTTGACTCATATCCTGCAGGCGCGCGCCCGCGTGTGACTGACGGCACAGATGAAGGACTGAGACCCAGACGGCCCAGCCCAGCCCCGAGGCCGGAGTCCAGGTGACCCGGCGCCCAGAGGCCTCGATCGCACCACCCCTTCCTGCCTCCAGAAAGGGACTCGGCGGCATGTTTTACCACCTACAGGCAAATGGAACGGTCAAGTGCATGCCGGCGGGCAGACGCAGGAGGAAAATAAAATTAACCACGGTTGCTCGGGTGCCCGGGGCACACGTGGAAACGGGCAAAGGAGCGAGAAGGCGCACCTGTGCTGCAGTTCTTGTACTTCTTCCTCTGCCCATGCAGGACCAGGGCGATGACGCCCAGCAGGACGATGACCAGGCTGGAGAGCGCCACCACCACCAGGAACCACCACTCCTCGTAGAACGGGGTCTCCGCCTGAGCTGGAGAGGAGCGAAAGGCACGGGGCCGCTCAATAGGCGCTCCGGGTGCACGGTGGGGGCCGAGGGCGGGGTGGGAGGACAGATGGGTGACCCCGAGTCCCAGGTGACATGGATTCACAGTCCAGCCTGGTTTATCGGTGGCTGCCACCTTCGCCAGCCGGGGCTGGGGAGCAAACACCACGGCCCTATGGGCTCAAAGAACAGAAGCCTACTGGCTGACAGTTTGGGGGGCTGGAAGTCCAAAGTCAAGGTACTGTACGGCCAAAACCACGGGGTGGCTGCCCGGCCACCCTGCGACCCCCAACTCAGTTTCCACCTCTGTCTCTTGGCCATCTTCCTCCTTCTGTCTCCTGCTCCCTGTGTCCACATTTCTTCCGCTCATAAGGACTTGGGACATGCTGGGGTTGAGGCCCACCCTGACCCAGCTGGCCTCACCCTCCCTACTAACACCTCCGAAGACCCTACTCACAAACGGGCTCACACCCAGGACTGGGGAGAGGACCAGGACGTGCCTTTCTGGGGACACGAGTCCATCCACAGCTGCTTTGCTTGTTTCCCAGGCACAAGGCTCCAGCCCTACGCGATTCCCCAGCAGGACTCGGTAACTAAGCAGCAAGACTTTCCCCACCTTCTCCACGGGGACGGAATCAGGGCTCCTCTGTCCCCCAGGCCACCCCCTGACCTGGGGTCTTCTCTCTCTCTCACCTTTCCTGCTTATTTTCTCCTGACATCATCTGCTTAAAATATATCTGGTCAAAGTGAAGAAGGAACACAAAGGGCCCAAACATCCTTCTCTCTCCGAGAGCTGGGACTCCCCTCCGCCACCACCGGCCTCAGTTCAGGCCCCCCCTCCCCCGACCTTCTACAGCCTCACCCACTGTTTTGCCTCTTCTTGTTTTTCTCAGTCCTTTCTGCACAGCGCCACCAGAGAGAGCCTTCTGAGGTGGGAAGAAGCCCTCGTTTCCCAGCCTCCCTCATTAGCTACGGTGAGAAGCCTGAGCTTCCTTCTACAGCAGCTCAGAACCCTGGGGCTGACCCCTGCTCTGGCCGCGCTCTGCCCACTGCCCTGGCCGGTCCGTAACTAAGCACCGCACGTACTTGCTGAGGGGGGTTATGTGTCCACCAACCAAGGCCCATATGGGGCCCCCAGCTTGACTGAGCTGAACATCTGTCCACACCTGCAGATAGGTTTTTAAATCAGTGAACAGAGAAGTCTTTCATTAAAAGCTGCTCTGAAGGGCACTCTTCTCCTTTATGCTTTGTTCTTGCTGTGGGTTCAACTGCGTCTCCCAGGAAGATGTGTAAACTCCTAACCCAGCACCTGTCAATGGGCCTGCTTTGAAAACTGGATCTTTGCTGATTTCTCAAGTTAAGATGAGGTCACACTGGGGCAAGGTGGGCCCCAAACCCAATGACCGGTGTCCTTGCAAGAAGAGGAGGAGAGACACAGGGAAACACTGGAGTGCAGCCACAAGCCAAAGGCCGCCAAGGATGGCTGGCGCCCCAGAGGCTGGGAGAAGCAGGAGGGACCTCGCTGAGCTTCAGAGGCCCTGCTGACACCGTGACTTAGATTCTGGCCTCCAGAACCTTGACAGACTAGCTTCCGGTGGCTTTAAGCCACCCTGTTTGTGCACTTTGTTATGTCAGCCCTAGGAAACTAACACAATTCTGTTTACAAGAGAATAAATGCAGGACATTGTTTCCTGGTGGGGCTGGAAGACCTGGGACTCACTCGGTGCCGTCCATGTGCCCTGGCAGAGACCTGGGCTTGCAGCTGGGGAAGGCCAGGATGCAATGCACCGTCACCCATAGGCCAACACCAAGGACCTGCATGGCCACCGCCAGGCCCATCTGCAGGGGCCATGGTGGGACACAAGCTCCCCCAACCCCGGACCCCGAGGTCCCAACAAAGCTCAGCCTTAGCTTAGGTGCCGCCATGCTGCCCCAGGGGCGTCTGGAAGCCACTTTGGCATTTCAGAAAATCACAGGTCTATGCACAACGAGGATGTATCAACTAACAAAAGGGTCTTCAGGAGATTCCGTGGGGGGATGTGAATGTTTTGGGGACAGATGATGGGGACAGTGGCTAGGCACTGTGAGTGTAATTCATGCCAGCAAACTGAACACATATACGACACTAAAATGGGAAATTTTGTGCTGTATATGTTACCAGAGTAAGGATTTTAAAGAGAGAAAAAAAGTGGCTCTAGGCTCTGCTTTGCTGGGCAACACTTCCACCCCAAGGAGGCCACTGCTACTTGAAGCCCTCTGCTCTCACCCACACCCGCCTCCATCTCCAATCAACAAAATAAGGAGGGGGACACAAACGGGACTCGCTTGAGCAGCTTGCTAGGGAAAAGGCTTCTTGAGCATGGCTCTGCCAGGGTCCTTCCTGGTGACAGTCACTGCTTAGGGGCTGGGGCAGTGCCAGAGGACAGCCAGCTTGCCAGGGCTGCATGGCAGGAGCTGGACTGCCTTGGGCACCTTGCCCAGGGGCACAGGAGGCCAGGGACGGCCACGCTTGCATCACATCTTCTCCAGGCAGCCCTCCGCTAAGCCAGGCATGTACAAGAAGCACGGGGCTTGTCCTCTCCTTTCCCTCTCATGGCTGGTTCGATTTCATCCTCCTTTCCTTCAGGAGAAGAGTCTTTTGTCATGGGATGGGCCCTGGCAGGGCACCTACCTGACACTGCCATGGAAGGGCTGCTGGGCTCCCCATAGCCCACCTCGTTGACAGCCACCACCCGGAACTCGTAAGACACCCCCTGCCTGAGCTTGTCCAGGCTGACCGTGTAGGACGTGGCACTGCGGGGGATGGCTTTCACGAACATGTCCCATAGGCCTTCATCTGCAAGGGAAGCAGAGGTCAGTGCTGTACCCCCCCCCACTAGGGGAGGTGCCCATCACCACCCACCATGCTCCCAGACGTTGCTGCTGTCCTGTGCCAGCTTCCAGCCTTGCTTGGGGACAGTGCCTGATTGAGGTGTCAGCGGCTGGTATGAGCTGGAGGGACAGGGCTGAGGGAGGGAGGTGGGTCCTCTCCCTCGTGCATCAGCCCTCTGCAGGCGGGAGGAGCTGCATTCTCCTGCGCGTCCCTGCGCCTCCACCACGCTCCCTCCGAACCCCAGGCCCTCCTCTCTGGGGGCTGGCTGGGCCTCATCTTTGGCCTTAGCATTACCGGTTCTCCCTTTGGCGTGGTGGTCCCCATGCCTGGTGCACGTAGCCCCCGTCCTGACCAGGCCGACAACAGCTCCCACCCCTACCTGCCCCGAAGGGCTTCCCTCTGGCCACCAGGGCGGTGTATGCCACCCCATCCCCTAATTCTCTGGGGTGCCCGAGCAGTCCTGCTACATCGGACTGGCAAAGGCAACCCAGCTGGTGGGTGGCAGCCAAGCCTCTCGGCTGTGGTCCTCTGCAAGCCCCAGCCAGTCGGCAGGAGTGCCGGCCCATCTTGCCTTCGCTTTGGGCAGCCCTTGCAAAGTCCTGAACTTGATTTCAAACAGTTTACATCACGCTGGGCCTTCATGATAGGCAAAGGTGCTCAGATGGTAGCTTCCCCGGAAATACGCCCGGAGTACCTGCAGCGGCATGCTCTCTGTGCTGGCCCCTGCCAAGGCCTGAGGATGCCTCCCAAAGCAAACCCCAGCATGCCCACCTCAAGTCCCAGCACCCCTTCCAGGGGCTTCAAGATCAAACCTGCCCTGAGATGATTTAGACTTCCAGCCTAAACTCCCAAGTTCAAGAATACATTTAAAAACTACATGGAATTTATTTAAACTCTGACATATATAAGAAAACTAATAAAATTGAAATTAAAGCCAGAAAATCAGGATGAAGAGAAGAAGGACGGGGCAAAGGGGCTTGGTTCTGAGACGCCGGCCTGTGGGGGTGGGGGACGTGCGACCAGCCACGGACCTGCCACTGCACAGGAGCCGAGTCTGGGCTCCTGGCTCTGACCTGGACCCCCGGGGGAGCCCCAGACAAGGCTGTGGGGTACAATATCCTACTGGGGGTGGTCCAGGAGGGGAAGGGAGGGAAGGGGCAGCAATAAGGGCACCTGGGCTCAGTCCTGGGGGGGCGCGGAGCAGGACTGGAGGAAAGGGAGGTGCCCGATTCAAGGTTACTGGAGACCTTTATGAGAGGATAAAAGGCAGAAACAGAGAGAGAGAGAGAGCGAGAGATGCCTGGAGAAGCTAAGAATGGACCCACAGAAGCTCAGAGGATAGGCTACGGGAACCCGGGAGCAAAGGAGTAGACGTCGCCATGTGTCCTGCTATCTGACAGAGGAACCCGGGTGCTGGCAGCCTTTCCTCAGAGAAGGTATCTTCCTCTTGAAACCTTAATTTGGACATTTTCCTGGCCTTAGTACTATAAATCTGCAACCTAATCAACCCGTTTTGCAAAAGCCAACCCGCTCTGGTATGCTGCATTCCCAGCGTCAGCAGACCGGAACTCCCTCCGACGAGGCCTGCAAGGTGGGGGGCCAGGAGAGGGGCTTTCCTTGATGAAGAGCAGGCCCCTTGCTGTCCACGGGAGGGGTCAGAGGTGTCGCCCGGCCTCCTGCTCCCACACTTCAGAGCCACCCTCAGCCAGGAGCCCCAAGGGAAGCTGTGCGAGCCTGGATTAGTAATGTAACCTCCTGGGACATGGCACTGTCTTCCGTAAGACAAGGACTGTGACGATGCCATGAAGCAATCATAAACAGTGAGGAATGCCAAGTCTGTACACGCTCGTGCGGGCGACGCCCTGTTCTGGTGCAACCCTGAGCGTGCCCCGTGGGACGGGGGCTTTCACCCTGCTCGCTCCGCACAAGAGGAGCCCCGAGGCGCAGACAGGACGGGGCACCAGCCCGACGCCACACCCAGAGGGAGGCAGTGCCCGCTGTGAGCCAGGCGTCTGGGTCCTGGCCCCCAAACCTTTGGGACTCAGCTGCATGAGTTCTCTAGCTTGTTGCTGGGTCCATAATCAGCGGTGGCTCTTCCCGAGCAGCGGCTGGCATCTTCGGTTGGTGGTGGTGGCAGGGATCCACGGGGTGAGAGAGTCAAGGGGGCGGCAGGCTTATTGTATTATGAAGATAAAGATCTACAGCCAGTGTTCTTACTCTAAGGAAGCCCCGACTTTTTGCCCGGAGGTGAGTCCCCTGGCTTCTGAGGAGAGCCACAAACGAGCCAACGCTGGGTCCGAGGCGCCATAGCGCCGTGGTTAGAAGGACAGACTGTGGAGCCAGATGGCCGTGGTGCACGCCCAGCTCCACCACACGCGTGACCTTGGGGGAAGCACTTAGCCTCTCTGTGCTTCCTCTGTAGGATGATGAAAATGGGCTTTGTGGAGAGGCTTAGACAGGTCATCTGCTAAGTGCTTAGAGCAGTGCCCCGCACACAGTAAGCACCAGACAAAAGCTTGTGAAATAAAATACAAATCTAAATCGCTGAGGGGGTCGTTTGGTCGAGAAGTGGCTCAGAACCCCAAAATGTGGATTGCAAACAGAATCCTTCATGAATTAAATGTTCTGTCCTAGGCATGGGGGTGGGCTCTTTAAAATCGGCTCTGGGGAAGAAACACGCAGCTGAAGATGTGAGCCCGCGTGAAGGCAGCTTCACGCTGGGGGATGTCCCTAAGCTGACCTCATCTCGCCCCTCGGAATGCGGGACCTGCTCCCGTGGATTAGCCCAAAAGCAAACAGCAAGGAAATTGCTTGTGTCTAAGTCCATATTTGCACAGGATTGATAGTTTGCACTGATTAAGTTCTTAGCGTCACAGGTTAATGAAGGAAGGGATGAGAGTGGGACTTCAAAGGTACACATCTTTGTACCGGCAAAAATGCAGTGTTCTGATTATTTCTAAATATTTGCATTTATAGTAATTTCTCACTGAGATGTTCATTGTCACTAACAATGTCAAATTGTCAAACCGACAGCTTAAAGCCTTTTTTGCTCCTAAAATATTGAGGTCATACCTAAATGGCTGTTGTATGTGTGATTTATGGTCTGAATGTTGCAAACAAGTGGTCAGGGGCTAACACGGACACAGAGTATGGGGAAGGCACTGCATCTCCTCTGCACACACATTCCCTCTGCTGGGAGCCCTCCCCCCACCACGCTCAGGCATTCATCCCACAGACATGTTAGGGCCACTCTCAGTCCTGGCCCTGCCCTACATGTCAGGCAAGCAGATGAGGCATCTGTTCTCGATGGACCAATAGTCCAGGGGTAGGGGACAGAGGGGGAGTCCACAGGCCCCTTCGAGCCTGGCAGTCTCGTCATTCTCAGACCAGCTTAAGCCCACCACTCTCCTCCAGGAAGCGCCGGCCGCCCCCTCCTCGGGGCTCCAGAGCACATAATCACACCACATGCATCCTCTTTGTCTGTCTGCACCACTATGCTCTTGAGTTTCTCAGGAGTCCAATCAGTATTTGTTGACATCATTCATCTGTTCATCTGTCCCTTCCTTCCCTCCCTCTCTCCCTCCTTCCTTCCTTCCTTCCTCCCTGATTCTCTCCTCCCATCCATCTATTCATCTGCCCATCTATCCATCCATCCATCTGTCTATCCATCCATCCATCCAGTCATCCGACCATCCACCCATCCACCCATTCACCCACCCATCCATCCATCTTAGCACCCCCACGGCCTTTCACAGGCCCAGCAGCAGCCTTCAGAAAATCACCACCAGTGATTTAGTGCTTACTGTGTGCAAGTCCCACTCTAAGGGTTTTCAATAGTGAATGAATTGTGGAGTATTTTTCTATAACAAGACAGACAATTTTATCCCATAAAAGAGACTAAGGACAAAAACACAGACTCTTAAAAACAGGATGCCACTTAAAACCATTTAAATTAATGGACAGAGAATTGTGGAAGGCATCTCAGAGGCTCTGAGCAGGTCTGATGGCCTGGAGAAGGGTTTCTGCATGCCTTTTGCATTAATGTTTCTGTAATGCTTTCCTGCTAGAGAAGGAAAATACTCCCCCTTCCTCTACCATCACCTAAAGGCCACATTTTATTTTAAGCACTCTGTCATAGCTCCAAGGAATTGAGTGCATTTTTCATAAAAACATTTTAAAATATTGATACAGAATCTTAACACAGAATGATAATAGTTAGCATTCATTTACATTGAAAAATGTGTGTGTGGAGGGGTCCTACAAGAGGATTTCCTTCTGGATTAACAGAAGAAATTGTTCACATTTTTATTCTGCTCAATTCTGTCTTTCCAAAATTAGCGTATTCAGCATTTTAAGCCCAAGTTATAATTCACTGGGCCATTTATCCATACTAATATTTACACCCAAATTATGAGTGGGTTAAAAAAAAAAAACTTGGCTGCTGTTAAAGTGTCCACTCTATTTCTCAACTATAGATTGTTTTCTCATTTGTATTATGCTGTTAAATATCTCAATAACTCAGTGACGGAGAAAAGTATGTCTACGAATTGGGGGGAGGGTGGTGACATTACAGAACTATTAGCAATAATGAGATTCAGGCAGCTGATTTTCCGTGTGCCACGATAATCCCTGTGCCCTGATTTCCATCTCAATCACCACTGGAGAGGAGCGCGGCCTGGTGGGTTTTTAGAGGTGATTCTGTGGCTATGATTCGGGCACCCTTGGCAGCCAAGGCCCTGATCCTGGATGTGCAGTTGACGCTGCCTGGCTGCCCGCTTAGCAGGCCACTGAGTCACTCCGGGAGGACCCCTCTGACTGGCTGGAGGAGAACAGTCACGACTTCTGAGTGGTCTGGGTGACCCCCGCACCCTCCCCGCTGCTGGGCCGGGGCTGTGACCTTGTAGGGGCAATGCCCACCTGCAGGCTGGAGGCCCATGTCTGCGGCAGGGACCCCAGGGCAGCCGAATGGGCACAAATCAAAACCCCTGCTGGACCTGCCCCTTCTTCTCAGACACCTGAAAGAATTCCCCCCTGAAACAGTGCCAGAGCGCTACAACTGCATGGCCAGAACGCAGGGCAGCCACCGAGAGAGCAACCATGCAAACCATCCCCACATACGCCAGACTCTTGAAAGCACTGGCCCAAGGAGCCTCAGCAACCCTGGAGGAGAGCTCAGTGAGAACCACTCGCACAGGCCCAGTCCCCGACTGCAGGCTTTTCATGAAAGACTGTAAGCTATTTTCTCCTGCTTCCTTTAGTGCACCATTTGTCTACTAAAAAAGGGAAGTGACTAACACCGAAGGCCTGTGGGAGAAATCCTTTCCATTGTAATCACAGACTGTGTTTGTTGCAGCGAGCAGAATGAGTCAGCTTCTCCCAGCACACGTTCCCAGACAACGTCCTAATAAACCCGGAAGCACACACACCTCCTTTCTGAGCAGAGAAGGGGCCCAGCTCGGGCACACCGAGGGCACAGCCCTTCACTTATCCCATGACTGCCCAGGACTGAGCCTCTCAAAAGCCTGATTTCACGGGCAATTACCAGGGTCTCCATCCTGAATGAAACTGTCGTTCGTGCCCGAGATTTCGGGTTCCACCAACTCACAGGAGCAGCGACCAGTCAGCCGGCAGCTTGAGCAAACGGAGACCTGTCAGCTGTTTATGTCTTAACTGCTGCCGTTTTCCTTTGTTTAAATGGTCAATCTGGGTTAGAAATTTCACAGAAACAGGGGGCCTTCAACATGAGGCTACACAGATCTGATAAAAAAAATATTACCTTCTATCTGATCCTCATGTAAAGAAGGAAACAAAATGAAATGACGTCTAAATGTGAAGGACAGCGTGTGCTGGAGGCGGGCCCCAGAGAGCTGTCAGCAAGGCCCACGGGGCGCTGGATGGAGGGGGAAGGAAGCAGCAGCCAGGGACCCCGCAGCCCTCTTTCTGAATTTGCTGACCTGGGAGCCTTTGTGGATATTGTTAGACCTTTGTAGAAACATCGATTTTCTTCCTTGTTCAACTGAAAACTCCCATTGCCCAAGAAAGAAAATGAACAAAATGAACGGGGAGGGAGCAGGGAAGCTCGCCCAAGTTCAAGAGGGCAGAGAGTGGACAGAAGGGCCCCGTGGCTGGCAGGCCTCTGCGTCTGGCACCAGAGGTCCCTCCCCAATCTAATCAGCTCCCATCTCCGGGCTAAACATGGTATTTGTGAAAAAAGCAATATAATGTCTGTCTGCATTGAGTACATCCTAAATATGTATTTCATGGCTGCTTTGGAGAGGAAAATATATTTATAGTTCCTTTAGTGCCATTCCAGTCTATTGTGTAAATATGTAAATTAGGCTCTGTGATCTACACAGTAAAATGCCTCGGAATAATTTGTGTAAATAAATCATCTGCATATGCCCACTGCAGAGTCTACACTGCCTTCTAGGGAGCTTTGCTAACCCCAATTCTGAGGAAACTGATGCACTACTGGAAAAACGAATCTGTCTGCCAGGCTGGCTGGATGGAAGCTGATGGCCATTTCTCTCGGCCGCACTCTCTACAACTAAGGGAATCTGCGCTCTAGTCCATGCTAATTTCGTTGGCTGCCATTCAGCTCTATGTCTCCGTGTCATGGCAGCAGTAGGCCTCTTCGAGAGAGCTCGCAGGGGTTTAAATAAGGACACAGGAGAGCCAGGGGCTGTGGGGGCATCCGCCAGCCACCCTCTCTGCACCAGCCATGCCGCCACCCAATGCGAAGTACTTGGTCTTCCCAGAACCCAGAGGCCAGGGCCTCTCTGTGGCTGGGGCCCCAGATTAAAACAATCCTCTTCCTTTCTACCCACCACACCCTCTGCTCCCCACTCCCGCCCCAGTAAGGCCCACATACAAATCCAAGCTCTTTAGTAAGCCACTCCCCTGCCTGCAGAAAGCCTTGCCCAAGAGCTTCGGTGGAGAAAATGCGATGATGCAGCATTTAATGCTTTGTGTAATGAGGCCTGTAATGGATGACAGCTGAGATCCAAAGCCCCAAGGTACCAGCAAGGTGTTTAAATATTGACAACCCATAAAGGCTCTCATGTGACTATTAGTTGCTGCTGTCATGAAAGGGAGGGGCACGCTTTCTGACCTCCCAGGGGAAGGCCACATGTCAGGCGTGCTCCGTTCAGCTCCGTCTGAAAGAGAGAAGCACTGGCAACCTGCTCCCAAACGCCGAGGAGCCCAACAGGAGTGAGAGCAAATTCTCTGGCACTCCTTTAAAAAGGTAGCATCTTCTAGGTAAGCTTCCTGTCAGGTCCGTGGCCCGGGGGCCCCTCCACATGCTGGCACCAGCCCCTCCAGGCAGAGGCCTCCAGCTGACTTCTGAAGGCTCCTGAAGCAGATGAGCTCCTCCTCTGAGGTGGGGGGCTGGGGGTGAACCTGGAACCACCATTCCACTTCGTTCCTTCTCCCCCACGCAGAGATGTCCTGAAGCTGCAGGCGGAAACTGCTGGCCCCGTTCCCTTCATTACTGTGGGGCCAGTGGCACAGCACGGCCCGAGGGGATGTTAAATGGCTCCCTGGCCAGCCCAAGCATGATCACCCTATCAGTTCCTTGAAAGGGCCTGGAATGGGCTCACCAGGGTTGCATTCCCAGGCGCACACACGCATCTGGCTGGAGAGGCGTTTCCTTCCCGCATGCTGAGCTTCACATGGAGATGCCCACTTTAAGATACGTTGGTACACTTGACTGAACAGGGCCAGGAGGGGCTCCGTGTGAGCTTTTCAGTTTAACTTGGCCTTTTTCTTCTGAGATGGTTGTAGAGTCCTCTGAGGTTAAGCAAGAGCACAGAGAGATCCTGGGGGCCCTTCACCCAGTTTGTCCCAGTGGGAACATCTTGAAGAGCCACGCACGGTTCAGCCCCCCCACCTTGAGGATCCCTCCTGACCCCCACTTTACAGCCACACAGCTGTGGGATTTTTAATTCCACAGTCAGGGAAGCTAGGCAATCAGGGAGGAGGAAATTATTCATTACGACTATTCTGTGGTTCTCCATGAAAGGCTTCCTAATCTTGTGCTGAGGACCCCTTTGGCAATTGGTAACTCCTAAGGATGACTTCTCAGAATAGTTTTAGATGCATAAAATAAAATACATAGGATTAAAAGGAAAGCGGTGACGTTGTCAGAGCTTATGTGGATAACTGGGAATCACATCTCCATCTCCTAGAAATGCTGGAGGAGTGGGGTATGTGCTTTTATTGGCACCACCTGTTTACTGTTGCGATTCTTCAGATGACATGTGGAGAGAGTTGGATTAGATGGTCAGCATTTTCCCAGGGCAACTCTGAAGTCTACCATTCCTTATGATATGTTAAACAACCAGGTCTAGCAGAGAGTCTGCTTACTGCCATGACTTCAAAGCAACGGTGAGTGGACACGATACTGCGGAACATCTGTGATAGCTGCAACACACTGTGAAGAGATGTGTGATTTTCATTTCTGGCAAAGTCACAGGCTCTGCTATTACTTAGGCGGCTTATTACCTATATCCAAAATTGAAGGAGACGCTCAACTCGAGTTGGAGGGTCAAGTGAATAAACATTTTTTTCTCATCCAAATTCACGATGGATCCCTTGAATTCTACTCACGAGCCCCTTGATGGGCCTGAAGGTTTAACAAAGTCATCTCTGGCAGAAGTGCTCTCCCTGGACTTTGGGAGAAAAATGTTTTCATCGATTCTTTTGAATCCGTGCTGCTCCACGCCACTGGCCTGCTCTGCCTTTGCCTCCGGATCTCATCTGGACCTTTATCCTCAGCTCTTGCCAATCTCTGAAGATGCCTTGAATCAGAAGGTATGCGTGGAGAGCTTGTCGTCTCCTCCAGGCCCTCTGCCCTCAGAGGTGTGGGAGGGAGCTGTGGAAGGTCTACTCCTCACCTGCCTTCCACCAACGTCAGGCCCCTCACCAGCTGGGGAACTTGTTCCAGAACAGACCTATGTCTTACTCAGAAGACACTATTAGGACCTACCAGGCTGGTAAGCCTGCATTTGTGAGCTCTTGAGCCAAATAATTTTTCATATTGCTTTTGAATCACAATTAATTTTTGGTCTTATGTCTAAGTTTCTCCTCAGAAGTTTCCATAAGGCACTAGCAATCATTCAAAAGCAATTCTGGGGAGTGGGGAACTCTCCAGCCCAGTACTGTGTGTAATTTTGGGATCATTCCTTGCAGCCCAATACCTTCTCTGAATATAAGACTAAAGCGATTCCCACAGTGCAGTGAGCCTGAAAGGGTGGGGTTTGGGGAGCCCTTTCCTGGCTGCACCCTGGGCACAGTCTCCACTGTGTGCCCAGATCTCCGGGATGAGCCGGGCGGCGGGCCGAGGTGCGTGCTCGCTGTGCTCGGGCCTGCACGGGGCCGGTGCCCTCTGCTTCTGAGCAGTCACGTCCGCCTCAACCCCAAGTTCTCTTATTTATAGCTTGACACGTCAGAAATTCATTCCCCAATAATGTCCATCCGTAGTCAGTGAAGTTGAAGAGAAGGTAGGGGGAAAAATCTGAGGGTGGGGAGGGCAGGGAATGGAGCTTAGACTTTATTTTCAGAAGCCAAAGAGATGAAGCAAATGATTCGGCAGCTTCACTCCTACAAGAGCATCCACAATGACCAGAACTAAGCGTGACTCTTTCCATGAGGGTGAAAGTTTCAGAACCCCGAGATGAGTCCCAGCCAACAGCCAAGATGCTATGGGTTGGAATGTCTTTAAGCCCCCAGGTTCTCGTGCACATATTCCTGAGAGTGACACGGATCATCCCCCAAGTACGTATAATGCGGCTAAATCATGGAGATCACAAGCCTGTGAGGTCAGTGCAGTACAGACCATGAAGACCGAAAGGTGGAGAGTGGGAAACAAACCTCTCCTTGCTACAAGATGCCCTCTTTGTCTCAGCACTGTCAGGGAAATGCAGAAAGAGAAAGGGACCCAGGGGCTCTGGCACCCGGACACTTTCTGGAATGTTCCTTCTGGTTCTGCAGGAACAACCATTTCTTGGGCTGCACCTGATTCCAGCGGCCCGAGCAGACCCCCCAAGCTGAGGCTGGCCTGCTGCCCCACACCCCTACCTGAAGGCCTGGCCTCTATGACGTAGCCTGTGGTGGGCGCATTGCCGGTGCTTCCCTCTGTCCACTGCAGGGTCAGTTCAGAGGCGGACTTGGTGACCAAGACATCCCTGGGCGACCCTGGGGACCCTGGGGGGTAAAATGGAAGAGACAGAAGAGTTATGGCCGTGAGGGCAGACGGCATGCATGAGGGTGAAGGGGGTCAAATCTGCTGTGGTTTCTTGTTCTCCAGACAGGCTGCCACCCTCCATCAGCCACGATTTTCCCATCTTAAAAATGGGAAAGCTGACCCTCACTTCCCGGAGTTGTTCAGAGGATTTAAAGACGACGTAAGGAAAGTGCCCAGCTCCTGCTCCCGGCCCGCAGGGGCACTCCTCAAACGCTAAGTCTGCAGCCCTTGCCCTGGTCAGCCTTAAAACAAAGGCCCATGCTGTTGGTCAAGTGGGAAGTTACATGGGCCTTGTTAATGGTGTGAAAAGACTTTAAAACTTTCATACTTATTTTGAAACTTGAATACTTTTGTTTTCTGTTATTTTTTCCAGAAAATGAATCAAAACTTCACACACTTCACATATAAGTACTTGCTCACCTTTATTTAACATGCCCAACTGTGGAAGCTCTATCTCATACATGCTTTTGAAGTCATCTCTTGCCAAAGTATTCCTGAGTTCGTGCCAGCTCAGGGTCAGCCAGTACTGCCTCACTGGGAGGGCAGGCACATCTCCAGCCCTGGAGCTCGAGGCGAGGGCCCTGGGCTGAGGCTGAGCTGAGCTGTATGGCAGGGGAGGTCTGCTTACCCTCGGCAGGCCCGGCTGTGACATTCGCTTGCAGCTCGGGCCCGTAGGCAATGGTGCGTGCTTGTACACGGAAGAAGTAGGTGGCTCCTTTTGTGAGATCCCGCACCTTCAACCAGCGCTGCCAGTTTCCATTAATGTCCACCGTCACCACCTTGCTCACCCCTAGAACCATCCAGAAGGCAAAGGAAAGAATTCAGACCCAACTGAGCACAGCCCTGGCTGTGGAGATAAGAAGGAAAAGGAGCCCACAGTTTGCTAAGAACATATTTCTTACCATTAGAAGGAGTTTAAGCAGTGATAATAGCCAATTTTCAGCACAGATAAGTGTAATTAGAGTTCAAGCTTGATAAGTTGGTACTGACAAAGAAAAATAACAAACGTATAGCACATCTGGGAGGCAGCCCAGGATCCCACTGATTACGTGGGAAGGAAAAGGGGAGAGGGGAGAAGAAAGCACAGCCAATCAGCACAGCTGTTAGGGACACACCCCTGTCCTGTCCTTGGTCAGACAGCCAATCAGCACAGCGGGGAGGGACACACCCCCACCCTAGCCTCATTTGGCTTCCAGGGCAAAATTCTGCAAAGTTCCCTTACCCACTCGGGTTCTATTCATACAAAATCCTGTGCCACTTGTATAGGTAACTGCACGCTTCCTGCCTTAGCCACAAGGGAGAGCGTAATACGGAGGGGATCCAGGAAGACACTTGTTTTTGAACATGCAGCTCCATGAAAACTGCTCTGTGGGGGCCAAGAGTGGGCCTGAGGCTGCTTGGTCTGGGACCGTCCCCATAAGGCACAGTTAAAGTGTGGCTTCTCCTATGAGGTGTCTCTGGGATGCTTGGATTGGCCAACCAGTAGCCATAAGGCCTCAAGCAACTCATGAGACTGCCATCCCGGGATCTTGAAGCAAGGATGAAGCAAACTTTGTCACCGCAGTGTTGATGGCCTGATTCAGAGAATGAGGGCAATACAGAGACATGCACGGCTGCTCTCCCTGGAGACCAGTGCTCACCATAACCGTGTGAAGGAGTGAATAATGCAAAAATGCTGCAGATTGTACCAAGTAGAATTGGACAATGTGGATTTAAACTTTCGGGAACAGGGGTAGAATAATTTCTGAAAATTACACAAATGAAGTATTTTCCAAAAGGGGAAATGAAGTTTTTTGATTCAATAAGTTTGACAATGATGCATTAAAAAAAAACAAAAAACAAATGTTCTTTGCTGTAGGACTTCTCGGAGCTTTCATTATATTAATTTTTCTTGGGCATCTCTTGGAGAAGGACAAAAGAATGAAGCATTTCCAAAACTTATCAGTCAACAGAATTCGTTTTCCAGGGAATATCATTTAAAAGAGCTGCAATTAATGGACTGCATCTCTCGCCTCTGGACCAGGTGGCCGCCGCCATCCTGTACCTCAGAGAATGTGCTCCGTGGGACACTGGCCGGCAGCACAGGCGCGGAGCCAGTCGCACCTTCCACGCTGTAGTAGTTTTGATTTAAGAAAGACTGAACAAAGTGCTTTCTACTACAAAATGGATCCATCTTTTAAAGATCAAAGGCAACTTCTTTAATCCTAGAGGTCTCTAAAATACCTGCGAACTGGGTCATTCTTTTTGTATTATGCCTCTTATAAAACATTTATTCTGTTTTATATTCTCCTCCAAATTATTTCAGATCTATTTTAGCTGCTTTTAAGTGATCCTCCAAATTTGGGCTTTTCTGTAGAGAGACGGGCTATTTCTGCCCAGAAAGTCTGACCCTATTCTTCCATTGCTAGAGGAAGGGACTTCAAAGCTGACAATTTACACACATAATGATCGTCATTGGCGATCCAAATGGTCCTGTTGGATGCAAAGTTATTCAGGATAGCGATCCCTTTTGTTTTTTGTTAAAATTCCTTCCTTTTTCCCAGAGCCAAAAACAACCCGTGTACAGATGTGGTGAATTTTTAACACAGTATGAGGTAGAGTTAGTCTGGCCTCTCCCATCTCAAGTGTGTCAGAATTTTATTTATTAAGTCAGTTTTTAAAACTGTGCTCTGCACTCCAGGCCTGGGGGTGCAATCACATAAAAATACTACCACTTAAACATTTTAAAAAGACATAAAAATAGCTCTGCCATAAAATAAGATTCCTAAGAACATGGCTAGGGTGCTCCAGGGAACAGGGGGTGAGCAGGGCTCCAGATGGCTCTGTGCTCCAGGAGTTCAGTGCTCCAGGAGCTCAATGCTCTGGGGACTCAGTGCTCCGGGGACTCAGTGCTCCAGGGAGTCAGTGCTCCGGGGACTCAGTGCTCCAGGGAGTCAGTGTTCCGGGGACTCAGTGCTCCGGGGACTAGTGCTCCGGGGACTCAGTGCTCCAGGCACTCAGTGCTCCGGGACTCAGTTCTCCGGGGAGTCAGTGCTCCAGGGACCCAGTTCTCCGGGGAGTCAGTGCTCCAGGGACTCAGTTCTCCGGGAAGTCAGTGCTCCGGGGACTCAGTGCTCCGGGGACTTGGTGTTCTGCACTGGTCAGAGGATGGGTGTAGGATCTGCCTCAGCAGAGGGTTGAACAGGCCACAAGGGCAAGCGTTTGCTGCTCCACATTTTTGCTGAGAGCTGATTTTCTCTGAAACAAACAGATCAGGGGAGCAGGGAAAGAGCATGCAAAGAATCAGGGGTTTGCAGTTGGTCCATGGTCTGGTTTGACTCCCTGTGTGATGCTGGGCAAGGGGCTTGATCTCTGTAGGCCTCAGTTTCCCCATCTGCATTGAGACTCATAGAGGATGGAGAATTAAAATAACTGAAATGGATCATGCCATCTCACAGGACTTCTGTGAGAAGTAAGATGAGGTGGGAAGCCTGCCTGCTTTATCCTTGTTATTGATTAAAAACACATGAAATCGGCCATGCCCTGTAGTCTACACAGAATCCTCACCTACCGCTGCTCTTCTGTATTACTGTGCATCAAACCATTCCACATCTAGTGGCTTACAACACCCCCCATTTAATCCAGCGGACAATCCGGCACAACAGTTGCTTTGGTCTGGGCTGTGCTCGGCCAATCTCGGCCAGGCTCCCGTGTGTCAGCAGTCAGTGGAGTGTTTCAGTTGGGGGCTGGCTGGGCCCAATGGCCTCACTCCCTGCCCAGCGGTGGGCGGGCTGCAGCTGCGGCCATGGTGATGACAGGGCCAGGTGGGGGCTGGTCCACACGGTGGCTCCAAGACCAGCAGGAGCCACAGCTGTCAGTGCAGAAATGCTTTTGGCGTCGCCTGGCCTCCCGAAGCTGCTGGCCAGACCGAGTCATGTGGCTCACCTGGAGCACGCAGGGAGGGCACTTCCGAAGAGCCACTGGGGGCTTCCTGCACTCCACCACCATGCCCGCCGAGCGGCCAGTCTCCACGTCACAGCATCTCCTCATTACAGACTCACTTCAGTATTTGGATTCTCCATCCCCTACTGGGCAACGTTCTTCTATTGGTGTGATTGTCGTGTGGGGCTAGTGAGCAGGACAGTTGCTTGGCTAGGCCACGTGCTCTGACGTTCTGAGCCTCTGGAAGGTCAGAGGGTCAACCAGGGTGGCCCCAGGGAACAGGGTTGGGGGCTCTGCTCCTAGGGAAGAGGCTGTTTGCAGGCTGCAGGGGAAGCCAGCAGGAGGTCTGAGGTCTGCAGCCAGCCTCACCCCTGCCTGGAGCCAGGACAGGGCCTTTGGGGTGGGGTGGGGCCTCAAGCTGGGACACCCCGAGGAGGAAGCCAGGCGGGGCCCTTTGGCCCAGTGAGCGCCCGGTGCTAAGCGGCAGCCCGCCCTGCCCTCGGGCTCTGGCTGGTGGCTTCCTGTCGCCGGCACCCCCAGGCCATCCTAAGCTCTGGATGGTTCACAGGACGGAGGAGAAGGAATCAAAGATGCAGGTGCTCCCGCACCTGCCACGGGGTCGGAATTTGGGGTTCTGGATGGTTCGCTTGTCTCGGCCACCCAGGGAGACCTGCTGAAGCTGCTGATGCTGCGAGTCTGTATGTTCTCCCGATCTGGGTGGGGAATGACTCAGCCACAAAGCAAAGGAGCCGCTTCTCCTCTGGCTGCCACTGCGGAGCAAGCGCCGGGGCTAGCCAGGTGAAAAGCAGCCTTCTCAACAGACAAGAGACAATGCCCGTGAAGGATGGCCTTATTACTTGTGAAAAGAGGCAAGAATGGTTGTGGCTGACATGACTGCCTGTTGTCACTCACTCAGGAGCATGACGAGCTCTGCTCGCTACGGAGCCAGTCATCTGTCTGGAATATGAAGTGCTTTAATAAATCCTCCTCACCCTCTGTCCCTGGGAAGTTCACCTTGGCGTTGACTTTCAGAAACACAGGTGCTCTCGACATTGCTTTTCGGAGTGCGGCAGCTAACAGCACGGCTCTGGCTCAGACTGCAGGGTGCAGCCCCCTCGCCACCATTCTCCAACACAGACCTCAGGCAAATAGATGTCTCATGGGCGCTAAGCCCAATTTCTGTGTCTGCAAAAGCAGAATAGCGGCAGCACCCGCTCGGCAGGTTGTCACGAGGATTTAGAGGTGGCACAGCCGGGTGGAGAGCGCTCCTCAGCCACCGTGTGGAGAGCACAGGGTCGCCGGGGAGCGGGACACAATCTCCCAAGTGCTGACAACTCTCCTCCCCACGCACACACAGCTGCGGAGAAGAACAAGTGACCACAGCATGGCCCACACGGTGACACCAGATGCAGAGGGTCATCTCCCTGGGAGATGGAGCAGGGAGTTCTGGGGGCGAGCTGGAAGCACTCTAAGAGAGGGAGAGGGGAGAGAAAGGAGCAGCTCAGCGGCACTCAGGCTCCACCGTGGCATTTCTGGTGATGACTGAAGGCAGGGGCCTGCCTGGAGAGCACGTCTGCACACGAGGACAAGCAGCAGCCCAGAGCTACCTGCCGTGAGGTTTCCAGGGAGATCCTACAGACATCCACGCAGAAGTGCTGGCTAGCAGAGGAAGTCACTTCCTGAGGAAGTATGCGAAAACTCAAATGGTCTTTGGTTAGGAAGAGGTTGGAGTTCAACCAAAGCCATGAGTGTTGATAACTGCTTCTCATTTGGATGGACGCTCATTGGTTAGCATCCTGGAATAGGCGTTTGTAACACAGGCATGTGCGTGTGTGTCAGGGAAGAGGGCTGGGCAGAACGGAGGGTCTCCAGGAGGTCTCCACCTTCCACCCTCCTGAATTAGCAAAACAACGGGCAGCTCCTTTTGGGGGTCCGTGGCTGGGACCTCAACTCCTGCTGCCACATCCAGCTGCCAGTGCCCAGAACAGCGGCCGGGTTCTGTAACTGACACCACAGAGCACCAGCCTTGCCCTCCACCTGCGTCCCTGTGCCGCCTTTGCCATTTCTAAAATGATGTCTGCCATCCTTTACCAACCTTTGCCGATTATCATGTGCATATTTTTCTCCCTCATTTTAACAACACTGATCTGGTGTGCATAGTTTATGCATAGTTCATCGGAAGTATTTTTTCTTTCTTAGCACTTCATAAAATAATGATGCATCTTATAGTCAGTGGCATCCTAGATTCAATGAAAGGAAACCTAGTGCTTCAATCTGTTTCTCCAAATCAACTCCCTGTTTTACTGGAATGTACTTATTTTGAAAGACAACTTCGATCACTGCTTTAAATGGAGAACTGATGTTATTTGACGGGCTGGTTATCTTTTCCTTCCTATGCGTTAAATAATCCATAACTTTGAGAGTCTATCGGTGCATACTGCCAGTGGGAAGCCCGCTTGATTGCAGGGCAGCAATCATGGGGCTCATGTCACTTCTTCAGCACCTCCATGCCTAGCGCACAATGGGGCAGGAAAGACTTGCACACTGGACATGCATTGAGTGCACCCATAAGCTGGGAGAGAGGAGAGATGCACATCTAAGGAATCAAAATGACTCCAGAGAGAAGCCACAAGTGAGTGGCCCGATGGCCATGATTAATTGCCCCACGGACAACAGCAGCCATGTGGAGTCTCTCCAGCGACCTTCCCTAGTCTTCATGCCCAGTCTGTGGGCCTGCCCTGGGGCCCCATCTTGAGAATTCATCCACTCCTCACCTGCTGCCCCATCACCCCTCAGGTTCCCTTGCTGGGATACAGCAACAGCTCACACCTGGTCCCTTGCTCCCAAACTTCTACACTTGCCCCCTCCCCACAACCCAAACTCCCACAGCGATCAGAGAGGCCCTTATGTTGGGCAAACCAAAGCCTCTGCTCAGTTTCATGCTAGAGTAGAATCCAAGTGCCCAGCACGTGAAGAGATCTTGTACTTCTCTCATCCTCACTCGTTAAGTGCCAGCCCCTGGAACGGTCCCCAGCCCCTGCCTGCCTTAGGGCCTTTGCATTTACTGTGCTCTGTTGAAAGCCCCCCCCTCAGACTTTTCTGTGGCTTGGTTCTTCCTGCCACTGGTGTTTCCTCGCTATCCAACCCTCCCATAACTCCCTAAGCTCTTTCCTCCCTAGCATTTATCACCATCTGAGTTTTTCGTTTAAATTACTTGTTTGTTGTCTCTCTCCCTACTGGAATATCAACTCATTGGTTTCAGAAAAGCAAGGGTCAAGATAAACCAGCCAGTTGAGATCCTTTTCTTTCCTGGATCCACAGACTCCTGCATCCAGAACAATACTGGGCACACAGCAAGTGCTTAATAAATACTGTTGCATAAATGAATGTCATCAAAGGTAGCTGCAGTGAATGACCTAAGGATGCCAGGCTGCCCAGGTCCCTGTGGGAGGCAGTGGCATTCACCCTCCAGCACCCCCAGGGGCCCGCATGACCTCCATCAGCATGGCAGAGACAGGGCAGTTCTGGGAGGCTCAGAGATCCGGGCCGGGGTGTGCACAGCCCTGCGGGGACACGCACCAGCACCCCGACGCCCGTGCTATTGTTCCGGCTGCTCGCCTGGAGACCAAGTCCAGGGGAAAGGGCGTGGGGGCTCCTCTGCAGAGGGAGGGATGCTTCTGAGCAGGCGTGCCTCCCTGTCTCACCTTGGACAGGCGCCAAGGGCTCATACACCACCCGGTAGCCCTGCAGGAAGCCGTTGGCCGCCAGCGGCTCGCCCCACGAGACGTTAAGCGTGGTGGAGGTTATTTCAGAGAACGCCAGAAAGCTGGGGGCACCAGGAGCTGGAAAAACGGGACAGAGCGACTTTCATTAGACCTTCATTTATAGAGCCTATACATACATGCCTGTGCCTCTGTACAGAGCAAAAATGTTATAAAATGTCATCTCCAGCTCAGCGAAAGATTTATCGATCACCTCAGAACTTCCTGTGATCAATGAGAAACACGGATCCTCCAGAGAAGAGCAAAGAAAATGACAGTGTTTAAACACAAAAGCACTTGAAAGAAGTGACAAAGGTATAACGATGAAAAAAAGAGGCAAACAAAATGAAATTCAGAAAGCTGCATTTGCTGGTGACTGCTGGAGGCTTCCAGAGGCTTCCATCCCTGCTCTTCTGGGACAGGTGGAGTTCTGGGGTGCACGAGTGGCCTCCCGTCCTCTCTCCTCCCGTCCTCTTCCGGGGGGCTGGCAGTCTCTGAGGACAGACCCCTCACCCTGCATCTGAAATCTCCCCTAGTACTCAGCTGTCTCAGCGTCCCCACCTGGTTTGGAGACTGTGAGGATGCGGGTAAGCTGTCGTGCCTAGAAAGAAGTCCCTGGCAGGGCATGAAACAGAGCCCGTCCCAGCTATCCCTGCCTGGCGCAGTGTGCATGCCCACTGGCCCAGCCAGAGAGCCTGCGGGGGACCCAGTTTCCTGCACCCCATGCCCCCCAGTGCCCAGAAGGCACCCACTGCCCCCTGCCTGCTCTCCAGCCCCTGCCAGGCTCCCAGGGTGCCTCTGCCCCAGGTCTGCCCATGTCCTTTGCACTCAGATTCTGACTCTGGGCCTCTCCTTCCCCATCTAGGCTGCAGGGTGGTGCCGGGAGCTGTCTCCTCTCAGGCTCTGGTCAGCTCCTGGGAAGTGGGATGCTGAGGAATGACCTCAGTGGGGCACCAGCTGCCTGAATCCCCAAAAGAGTCCTGACTGGGATGGGCCTTCTGCCCATGGGTTTCTGAGCCCACTTTCCCAACCTTACACCTCCCCAGCTGCCTTTCCCTAGGGGACAAAGGCAGCTTCCTGACAGTCTCCGGGCCACCTGCAGCCGCCCAGAGCCACCAAAACTGTGAGGTGCTGGGGGCCTGCTCGGTTGCATCTGGCCTGGTGTGAGGGGACCAGGCCTGCAGTGGGCAGGGAGCTGCTGACAGCTGCTCCTGGAGAAGCCCGATGGTGTGGCCTGGCCTCCACGCACCAAGGGTCTGCACAGGCCAGCACGGCTGCCCTGCTCAGAGGCCCGAGGCCCTGGAGCGAGCGTTGTGGGTACTGAGGAAGCCTGGCTGCAGCCACAAAGCCCGTGCTCCTCTGCAGAACCTGGTGGACTCTGGGGCAGAAGGCTGTCTGCTCAGAGGAGCGTCTCATTTATTTGACACCCACCAGGTGCTAGACCAAGCCGGACAATGGGGAGACCAAATGGGTCAGCACAGGCCTGACAACCCAGAGCTCCTTGACCAGAGTCTCCTGCCTGCCCACAACCCCCTGCACACCCACCGCTCCCTGACACCCAGCACTCCCCTCCTAGAGGCCACTGCCCAGAGGCCCCTCCTCGCCCGGCGCCCCCACCACGCAGGGCTCCCGGTGGACACACATGCTCCTGTTACGCAGGGAGCGGGCCGAGGGGCCATGGAAAAGAGGAAGGCCCAGTTGTGCTGCCCGGGAGGGTCAGGGGACCCTCCACAGGGGATGGCATGGGCTTGTGCCCAACAGCCCCAGGCCAAGGGAGCTGTTCCCTACCAGCCTGGTGGGTCCGGCCCTGCCTGGGGTCACTCCTGGGCCCGTCTCCGGCGGCGTTGAAGGCGGAGATGCTGGCCAGGTACTTGGTATGGCTGGTCAGGTTCTTCAGCCTCACCGTGGTCTCAGGGAGGAACAGGACCTTCATCCTCTCCGTCTCGTTCTGGCCGTCAGCCTCCCAGTAATAGATCTGCTAGGAGGAGGGAAGGGTTGGGGATGGGCCACTTGGGAGGGACGGCCACCCTCTCCTCTTCTGAGCCTCCCAGGGAGGTGACCTTGGGGTGCCCGGCCAGGGTGCCGAAGGGGCCAAAATGCATGGCTGTTCCCAGCCTCCCCTGCCTGTCCCGTGGACGCCTGTGCCCGGGTGAGACCCTTGGCTGCCGTGCCAGTGGGGAGCCAACTACGGGTCTCGGAGTTGTTCGTCTAGAACGTGGCTCTGCCCGTTACAAAAGACACTGCCCAGGATGGGCTCTGAGGACAGCCAAGTGCCACCCCTCACTGAGCCTGCCCGAGGTGCCTTCTTTGCGTCTCTGCCCCTCCCACAATTTCTGGAGTAAACGGGGAGCACTTGGAGTCCTCCTGCCCTGACCTGGGAAGAGAGCAAGCCCCCTAACTAGCCCCCACTGCCACATTTTGTTTGCAGCAAACATCTAAATTCTCAGTCAATGCGGCATAATGCTTAGAAAATTAACCCTAAAACATCATGTGAAGAACCACGAGGCCTCAGGCCTGCCGGGAAGACCCACATTTCTCCTGAGCACCACGTCCTCGTGTCCAGCTTCCATGCACTCATGTTGGCAGGTTGGAAGAAGGCGGCGCCAACGCCGCCGAGCAGCTGGCTGCAGGACCCCTGCCTAAGCACCTCGGGGCACCCCTCGCCCCTTGAGCCTCGCCCCTGCCGGGCCGCGAAGCACCTCAGCTGAGCCGAGGAGAGCCCAGGGCGGGGGCGGGACTGGCACCCATGCAGGCCCGGCAGGGGCGAGGTGCAGCTCCACCGTCAGACACCCGGCACGGCTCAGGGCGGACCAGCCGAGGGCGTCCTCACTGGAGATCAATACCCAGGCTCAATGTTTTCATCATTAGGGAAATTAGGAAACATATTCTGGATGTACATAAATAGCTCCCTGCTTCCAAGCCCCGAGCTCACAGAACATTGTTTTCCACGCCCTCGTTAATCATTGTAAGGGCCCTGCCATGCAGGAAGGTATTAATTTTCATAAAACACCTACAAAAATCATTTTTAAATGGACATTTAATTGGTCCAATAGTCATTAGGGCAGACCAGCCTGTAGAATCTGACGACTGCTAAACTAAGGCTCCTCCAGACAAGGAAATTAATTCTGGAGGAAGATGGGGGCACTTTCATGGAATAGAACTGGGAGGTTTTCCTCAGGACACTCGGCTGACATTGGGTCCACGTAGGCAGGTGTGGTCTGGGAGATGGGACATGTGATGAGCCTCCCGCTCTTGGGGTAAACCAAGCCCACCTCATGATTGCAGAGCCAATATTCCCATTGCCACCACCTGCTTTCCTTTCATCCCTGCTCCTTTTATTAGCGTTTGGCTGATACGGAGCCCTGACATTTTCTTGCCGAGGTTTTCAGTGTGGCTCCCGGGATCCTACCACCTGGGCACTGGGGAAATGCTCCAGATCCAGAGTCAAGGGACTCGCCCATTCCAGTAGCGACTCGAGGGCAGGGCTGAGACAGGAAACCTGTTCTCTTCGGCTCCCCCCACTTCCTCTTACTGTTGGCAAAGGCCCTGCAGATTCCCAGAGTGGGGGCAGAGGGAGGAAGGGTTTCCAGACCCTGCCAAGGTGGCGTGAGGAGGTGAGGCCCCTGGGTGCTTGGGTGAGCCAAGGTCTCCCAACCTGGGGTCATAGGGTGCTGGGAGCCCTCTGGCCACACAGTGGGCCCCGGCCGCCACTCCCCCTGCCCCCCTCAGCCATGGCAGTTTGCATCACAGGAGACAGTGCAGTGAGGCTGCTCAAGATGCTCAGTGTTCTGCCCCCACCCCACCCCCCATGCAGCTGATGGAAACAGGAGTGAGAAAGCGAGCCCAGGGCACTGGCTGGGGTGTGGGGAGGACCCCAGCCTGAGCTCCAGGAGCTTTTGGGGGTTCAGGCCCCATGGCTGGTGAGTGAGCAGACTGGAACCAGGAAACGGGCCGAGCCGGGTGCGTAGCTTGCCTTGTAGCCCTGGATGACCCCGTTCTGGCTCTCGGGGGGCGGCGGGTCCCATGTGATCTCCAGCTGGCTGGCCGTGAGGGGGTTTACCTGGATGTTCTGGGGGGCCATCGCTGGAGCTGAGGGAGAGGAGCATACACAGGGCAGCTGAGGTGGTGGCCAGGATGGCAGCCAGCTGTACACCCTCCAAGGGGTCCCCACCCCAACTCCCACCCAGACTCACCCTGGGGAGAACCCACCCCAGCCGTCTCGCAGCTCGGACCCAGCCACATTACGGGCAGCAGAGCCCTGGCACCCCCTCAAGGGGTCCTGGCCTTGGTGTGCCAGGGAAGATTGCAAACCCTTCTCAGAATGACATTGTAAATGCGGAAAATAAATTGCAAAGAATCATAAAGAAAATAGATAAGGTTGAGGTACAGCTAGCAAAGTATTCCAGTGCAAGTGCATGACAGAATAAGTTACGTGCTTCTTGATCAAAATGTGCAGTGAGGTTTTGAGTGACCGTGAGGGCAGAGCAGCGGAGAGGGTGAGGCCCCCGGGTCTCAGCGGCACCCTGCTATGGGGGGTCTGCGGCTGGCGCGTCCCGGGCTGGCTGGCACTGTGGAGGCTTGTACCTACATTCATAGCGGAGATAAAGGCCGAATTCCAGGCCAAGGCTGGAGAAGACAAAGGTGTGTGCACCCACAGGCTCAGGGACACCAGCTCATGAGCTCCTGCCACCTTGGAGACCAACGGGACAGGCTCCTGAACTGACCCCTCCTCCCACCCCAGGGCCCAGCACTCCCCCGCCTCTAGGAGGTGGGTTCTAGCTTCCCTCTCGGGGTTCCATGTCCTTCCTTACCACCCCATGTCACCAGGGCCACAGGGCACATGCAAGGGCCTCGTGGAGAGGTGACTGCTCTGAAGGACATACGCGTCCATTGCAAAGTGCCTCCACAGTCCTTGAATTCCATGCCGTGCGCTTTCTCGTGACAGCTCGTCTTCTGTCCCCTGGGAACTGCTCCCTCCTCCCCCGGCCCCACCCTCCCTGCTCAGCCACACCCTGGGGACCCTCCCCAGAAGCTTCTTGGGGTGCTGCCCCTCCTGCAGCTGGGTTTATCCAGGCTGCAGCCGCTGCCCGAGGGGTGGAGCCCTGAGCAGTGGCTCGAGGCAGAATGACCTTTCCCAGCACCCTGCCCCTGTCCTCCCCTCCCCACCTCAACCCTCTCCCCCAGTGTAGACTCCAATGGTAATTAACGCCCACTCAGCCTGACACCACTATTTATTTTGTTCTAACTGTGTGGCTTCCGTCTCTGGCTGCCCACCCCGCCGTTAATGGAAATGTTAATAGCCCACACCAGGTTGTTGTGACAGATGCTCAGCCTCATTATCAGGAATTCTTATTTACCGCTCCATTAAACAACAGAATCACACAAAAAAACAATTCAATCAAAACTAACTGGAGGAATTTTAACAGCCGCATTAATAATCCAAAACATAAATAAAGTTAATGTCTTTTTACATGTTTGCCATTGGCAACTCTATCACAAAATTACTGTTGTACAATTAAAATGTGAAAGGCAGAAGTGGGCAGGTACGGCTGAGGCTGCTGTGGGTGACCCCCGCGGCCTCTCGCGGAAAGCCTCTGCCAAACCCGCTGCACGGACGGCTCCACTCCTGCAGGGAAGGCGCGCTCTGGCCTTGCAATTCCGTGGGAACCAGGGAAACCCGCGGGCTCCCAGCAGCTTCCTGGGAACGGAGGGGCTGCGAGGGCCACGAGCTCCCTGGCAGAGGCTGGCGTGCAGGAGGGCACCCCTCACTCCTGTCCTGGGCAGGAAAGAAGCACAGCCATCCCCAAGCTGAACTGCTCCACACACCCCCACCAGCCAGGCTGCCGCTCGGCGCTTCTGTGCCAGGGAAACACTGCGAGTCACAAAGAAATTTTTGAGAATGACATGAGCCGGGAGAGAAATGCATGTAAACACGGAGCAAAGCTTGTTGGTTTTGAGGCTTGTGTTTGTGGCTCTGGCTTTCCTCCCTGATGGGCGAAGCTGACTCTCGGGAAGGTGCTGCTGTCTCCGGCCCCAGCGCAGTGCTTGTTGGCTGCAAACATGTTTGCTTTGGAGACTGACAGGGCCTCTGATAGCCATTATCCCTTTGTTCTCCCACCTGAACATTTGTGGCACGCAGCGAACACAAACCTCAGCTTAGAACGCTGCTTAGAATCTATGCATGCACTTATTTTCAAAATGCATCTTAGCTCAGGCATCTCTGGCCATTGCTGATGCAGTGATCGCCTGCGAGCAGCACGAAAAGGTGAGACGGAAAGTTTAGGGAGCAAAGCTGAGACTTTTCTGGATGTCTTGCCAAGGCTTGGTGCCATCTCAGGGCTCAGGGTGCTCGTCCTTGGCATGGCTGTTCCTGCCGCCTTGCCAGGGGGCTGCCAAGGCCCTGGAGGACAGAGGCACTGCCCCCGCCCTTGAGAGCAGTCACAGGACTCCAGAGGTTGCATCTGTGACCCACATCAGGGGCTGTTGCCAGGGAGGCTGTGAGGCTGGGAGCCAGGGCAATGGACTGAGCCTGGACACAGGTGCCAGGGGAGGGGGCGCTGGACACTGGCAGGCAAGCACTCGGGCAGCGAGGACAGTGCCTCTGCCACCTTCCTCAGCCCCGCTGGGTGGGTTGGGTGTCCCCAAGGAGCCCGTCGAGCATCTGTTTTTTGGACAAGCAGCCACTGGAACACAGTGACGGCTGCTGATTCAGGCTGCTGATGTGCTGACCAGTGGAGAACACTGGCTGGTCACTGCCACACTCCACGTCCCACCCGACCAGGCTCTTGCCCCAGGTCCCTGCACTGCGTCCTGAAAGGCAGGCCCTCAGGGGAGGGTTCAGGGACAAGGCAAGGAGGCTGACAATCGTCTGCTGACACCATGGGAAGAAATAAAGAACAGTTCTATAAAGGGGGTTGGCAAAGCTGCTGAGGTTTGAGAGCGCTGGGCAGAAAATCTGTGGGAATTGTAGTGCCGCAGTAAGAATGATGGCTGTTCATTCAGTCCCTCACTGGCTCATTCAAATATGCCCTGCCCCCCTGTGGGAGAGTCGCCCTTTGGCCTTGGGCCGTCACAGCAGTCCCGTCTGTGGGGAGAACTGTACATTCCCACCCCCTGACCTGCGGCTTGACCACACAACTTGTTTTAGCTGTTGATGCCAGAGCAGGTGACGTGCTACTTCCTGGAGGGAGCTCTCGGAAGGTTCCATGGGCCACCGTCTCCTCTTTTCCCCGTGATGTGAGGCCAGCCAGCCCCCTGTGGGCCTCCAGTGTGAGCCTTATGAGGGGACATGAAGCTGACCTTAAAGAACATGTTTATAAACACAGTTGGGCTGTTCACCACTGAGATAGGGGCTTATTTGTTACACAGCATAATAGCTGGGGTTTCCCTGACTATTAACCAGACCCTAGGCTCAGGGCTGAGGGATGGTCAGATCTAAAGCAGAGAAAAGACGAGTTAAACAGGAAGAGAGAAAAATCACAATACAAACTCTGAAACAAAATAAGACTATGAAGAGGGTTTCAGGCCAGGAGAGGACATTTTGGGCTGGGGGATTCTGGGTACCCCCTGGAATCCAGAGTATCTGTCTGGCTCTTAAATACGGGGGTGATTTTAACACATGACAGGGGAGCAAGGGCACTGCAGGAGATGGGAGCAGAAGGAGCAGAGAGAGTGCAGGAAGAAAGGGGGGTCATCCTGGGTCTCTACTGCTGGTGTCAGCCTAGGACATGCTAGACCATTCTAGGTCCTACTTTTAGTGTTGCTAACAAACCCCTGTGACTTTGATTTGGGTAGAGCAAGTTTTTAACTCACGGTGTCAGGATCACTGTTAATGTTTCACTACAATGGAATAAGCCTTCCTCCCATTCATCAGCTCGCTGTAACCACATCAACATTTCTCTGGGCAAACACTCTGATTTCCTATGGACATAAACAGGAAATCAAACTCCCTAATGTGATTTACCTTCTCAGCACACACATCTGCTCCCTGAGCCGCGATACCTGGCCGGCACTCCAGCTCCGGGTAATCATGCAGCCTCCAGGCCTTCCAGACATGCAGGAGGTTGAAATGGATAATTTTGCTTCAACTCAGTTGGAGACAAGTCAAAACCGGAGGCGGCGAGCAATGACCCGGGGGCAGGAGTGCAGGAAGTTAGCGCTGGAGCGGAACCTTGAGCGGCAAGCGGGAAAACACAAAGCCTTCGGGGCTGGGCAAGCTTACGCCCCACAGACCCAGAGGTGGCTTTGGGTCCCTGCCATCCTCAAATAGGACATGGTCACCAGCACATCTGGGCCGCCCCAGATGGCCGAGCAGCCACGAGCCCCGCCCCTGGAGCTTCTCGTCTGTAAATGAGTGTTTCAGCTGACACTGAAGTAAATTTCTAAACTAGCTTAAAACAGAGGATTTATAGCGTATCCCGTTTTATAAACAAGATGGATGGGAGCCGCGTGCATCACGTTTCCCTCCTGAAGCCCCCTCCTCGCCAGAAATCCCCAGGAGTCCTGAGGGCGGAATCTAGGAAACCAGCTGCAGGGATTGTGGCGACCCACTGATGAGGCGCCAGCACCACGGCACTTTCTACAGCCACTCGCCGGGCCGCGCCCGGGCAGTCCTCGCAGCCTCAGGGGGTGTGCTGCAGCGCCCCGCTATTGAGATGAGAAAACCAAGGCCCAGCGAGTGAAGTGGGCTGCCCGGGCTCACACCCTGGCGGGGGGTGGTTCCGACCCAGGTGCCCTGGCTCCCGAGCCCCCTCACGGGATTCAGAGGGGAGGGCAGGGCCGACTCCCGGCGCCCACAGCCCCCAGCCTGCTCCTGCCTCCTGGCCTTTCCTCCACTCTGTCCTCTTGCTACCTCACCTGCTGATCCAGAAAAAAGAAGCAACGCTGAAGAAGCTTAATAACAAAAACCGTTTTCATAAAAATCAGTGGTGAAATTAAGCACTGAAGAGGATGCAGAGAAGCTGGAACTTTGGTGCACTGTTGGTGGGAATGTGAAATGGTGCAGCCGCCGTGGAAAGCCACGTGGCAGCTCCTCGTACAGCTAAATATGGAATTACCGTAATTACAGAGTTACCCAGTAACCCACTTGCAGGCATAGACCTGAAGGAAGTTAAAGAGTCCCAAACAGATGCTCGAACACCAGTGTGCCTTGCAGCATGGGTCACGAAAGCCGAAAGCTGGAAACAACCCAAGTGTACATCCACAGACGATGGACAAACAGACGGGTGCACACGTACAGTGGAATATTACTTGGCCATAAGAAGGAAGGAAATTATGGGACCTGCTGAAACTTGGAATAACCTTGAAAAAATTATGCTCAGTGAAATAATCAAGACCCAAAGGAAGAACGTTATATAATATCACTTATAAGCAATGACTAGAAAGCACAAATTCATAGAAACAAAAAGTAGATCAGAGGTTACTTGGGAATATGGAAGGCAGGGAGTGTTTGCTTGAAAGTTTGTTTTTTTCCATTAATTATTTTTTCAAAAATCAATGACACGTACTCTAGACTTTAGAAACTGTAAAGGGGAGGTAATGGGAAAGCCCAAGGCTCTATGTTTTATGATCTCTGCTCAATCTGTACGTCTCTGGACACAGTGTTTAGTCTCCCTGATTCTAGAAATGGGGGGAAATACCAAACACCCTGGGTTTTTGAGATGATGTGAAATAACTGGCGTGAGAACACAGCTGAGCACCCCAGGTGAGGGAGACACAAGCAGCAAAGGTGCCGAACTGAGCATCTGGCCGGAGGTGGGCATGCATCTGACCTACTGTAACACAACAGCTGCAAGCCTAAGGAACCGTGAGGCATTCAAACTGTGTTCTGAATAAAAGGAAAGAAGTTGAGGCCAGAGAATGCCATAATAACAAATGTATTTTTCTTACAGGTATTTCAATCATTAAAGGTTAGCTATGGACCCTACAAAATTGAGTGCTTGCTGTCACCCAGGGATTTGTTTTCCTGCCATCCCCAGCACTCATCAGTTCAATCATTGCCATCACCCACTGTTATGAGAATCAAAGTTGAAAGCCACTCAAACCAGCCATGCTGTTTCCAACTTTTTCTTTCTGCCTGTAGAGCGAGTTCCCCATTGCAGCTAGGCCTGGGTCCTGAGAGATCAGGTTTGTATTATAATTGAGTCATCGCCAGAACTCACAGTCCTAAGTTAACTAACTGCAATGTATTCAGTTTGAATTTGTAAACTGAAGCTGTAGGAAAAATTATTTAGTTCTAATTTTACACCTAAGAGGCCTGAGGCTCAGAGAGGTTCAGGTTGAACTTGGATCTGTCTGACTAATGCCCAGGCTGTTTCTCTAGGGTCGGAGTCAAGGGCTAGACTAGGTATCTTGGCCTCCAATGACATATAGTCTCTGTCACCACCAGCCAACTCTGCCATCATGGGGCAACAGCAACCACAGAAGACACAGGAACAAATGGGCATGGCCGTGTGTGCTGGTTTGAAAGGAAGTATGCCCCCTAAGAAAAGCCATGTTTTAATATAAATCCCATTTCATAAAGGTAGAATAATCTCTATTCAATACTGTATGTTTGAAACTGTAATGAGATCATCTCCCTGGGTGATGTGATTTAGTCAAGAGTGGTTGTTAAATTGGATTAGGTGACGACATGTCTCCACCCGTTTGGG
>PVIY010028932.1:17439-32675 GCA_004026745.1 Myrmecophaga tridactyla | reverse complement strand
GACAGGTAATTGCAGCCATTCCTTGAGTACTAGGTAACCTTGTCCCCAAACTCTATCCATACTTTTAAGCCTTCTATGCTCTGAATGTTGGTAGTAGGAGGCCAAATTATTTTCTGAAATGACATGCTTAGTTCCTTTTAGTTAAGCTTCAGAAAATACATACTTAAGAAAAAGCAAAATTAACTCTGTTTAAACATTGGGGTTAAAAACAAACAAAAAGCCTAACCTGGTACACCTCAATTATAGGCTATACTAGTGACCTTAAAATATTTTCCCTAAATTTATTGGGATATTTGAAAGATATAAAGGCTCATTGAGAAAGTAAAATTTATACTGTATTATGCACAAAAGAAAAGGTAAAGTTTCCCTCATTATTCTTACTCCCCATCCTTACATACCAAGACAAACCACTTCTCAGTTTGGGGTTTTGATTTCAGCAGGAAGTAAGGTTAATAGAAGACCTCAGGTGAAAGCACCCCAGATAGGGGCACAACGCAGGGCTCCTTTAGTTATAGAGAGAGTGTGGCAGCTATTTTTCCCCAGCTATGACTTAACTGTATTTTCATATTTAGCATAACCATGTATTAGTATACACCATTTTACTTCATGAAGATTGCAATCCTGGACATCGACTTTTATTTCATCCAGAAAGAGATGGCAATCACGAATGTATATGCTGAGTCAGTGGTCTCAATCGCTTAAGTGAAATTTTTTTAAAAAAAGAACTCCCTGGAAAGGATATTAAAACCCACACAAGTTAACTGAATTCCCTGAGCATATTTTCAGTGATTGCTTCCCTGGCAAGCACACTCCAGGTTGGAA
Organism: Myrmecophaga tridactyla; assembly: GCA_004026745.1. Taxonomy (NCBI): domain Eukaryota; kingdom Metazoa; phylum Chordata; class Mammalia; order Pilosa; family Myrmecophagidae; genus Myrmecophaga; species Myrmecophaga tridactyla. Next base: position 31,853 of record PVIY010028932.1, on the reverse strand, counting down.
AAAAGACCATTACATTGTTTGGACAAAGACAAAAGAATCTCCCACATTTCCTTAGGAAAACCCTGGCTGTGTATTGCAAGGCTCTCTCTACTTTTGCCTCCTTGTATAAATTCATAATTTGAAAGTTAAAAGACTATTACTGAGCACCTTCTGTGTAAGAGGCAATGTGTTTCACAGGCATTACTGCGAGTCTTGAGACGGTTTTGTGTGTTGTTCTATTTAAGGTCTTACACTTTCAGTTACTAATCCCTGGAATAAGAAGGCTTAAGTTACTTACCTGGCAGGTGTAAAGGAGCCCTGATACCTGTTTCCATTCCTCCCCACTTAGGTTCCACACTCTGCTCCAAATTATTCAACCCTCCCCACTTCAATCTAGAGATTATTGAGCAACTGTCCCAAACTTCCAGAGATTCAACCTATAGTAAATGAAAAATAAGTTATAGAAAGCATAAAATAGCTTTAAAAATCAGAACTGGACTTCATGGAAGGAGTACACCAGGGAAATGCTTTCCCTCATTCCTGTCTAATAATCCAAATCCTATTCACTCTTTAAGAACTGAAGGAAGATCATCTCCTCTGGGAGACCTTCTCTCTCTTCACAGCTTCTCCAGCTGTGACAGGCAGCTATCCACAGCCAAGAGATTCCTTCCTATGCCTAAGCCTCCAGTAGTCTTTTTTTTTTAAAGCAATATATAACTTGAATGTTCAAGTACCCAAAAATAAATAAAGCCAAGTCCATCTGCCATCTGGCCCCATGTGTGAGACGAAACACTTTATAACCATTTGTAGAAACCTGTGCGTTGAGCATACAGGCCACTGCTAGCCTGGAGGCCTATAGTCTAGGTTAAACAAACTCAAAATCTATCATTAGAGAAAGTTATTAAATTCCACAAAGGGTAAGGTTCTAGGGTATTCATATTACACTTACATGAAGTAACACATGGGGCCTTGGCTGGCTTTTTGTTAATTTTAAGTTATTCAGCACTTCATTGATAGAATGCTAATTAAAATACTAACCCCTAAGGCACAGGCCCAGCTAAGAGCTATCCTTTTGATTTCATTACTCTCACTAAGCTTCGGAGGGAAACCTCTTCATTAGCCTCCCTCCTCTCAAACTGCCAAACACACGGGAAGGGCCTTCATCCTTACAAGTCAAACAGCTAAGGGAGGAAAGTAGAAAATCTAGTGACAAAGCAATTTATCGAGGTCCTTTCAGAAGTATACAGTTCCAAAAGACTCAGGAAATAAAGAACAGTTCTGTCATGTGGCATTTTAGAAAACTCTCACTTAAATATGCCTGAATTCCCTCTGCTCCTATGTTGGAAGGGCACCCAGGGAACAGCTACCCCATCAGGGGGCCTCTCCTGCAACTCCTTCTAGCTGCATTCCCTGCTCCCTCCTAAAGGGCCAGCACCTCAGCCACACCAGTTCCACCCCCAGGACAGGGCATGCCTGGACTGGTGAGAAGCAGCTGGAGGAAGGAGGGAGGACCAGTGAAACACTCTATCTGGATCCTGCCTCTCCCTCCAGCCCAGAATAAATTTCAAAGGCATCACAATCCCTACCCCACTTATTTATCACCCCTCACTCCCACTATCCTGCTTAAGTGCCAAAACAAGTGGTTTAAACACTGACTTCAATTTTTTAGTAAAGTTTTTTAAAAAACGCATCCAAAGATATACAATCCTAAGTGAATAACCTAATGAACTTTCAAAGATTCACACGTCTGTGATTCAGATCAAGAATCCACCGCATGGTCAGTACCCCAGAAGCCCCTCATAGCTATGCTCCCTTCCAGCAAGAACTGTTCTTGTCTGAAATGCCAACAATCATCATTTCATGCTTTTGAGCTTCTATCACTTCTGAATGTTTTGTCCCTACAAAGGCAGAGACGAGAAAAGAGGAATCTATAGGGAACGCAAGAGAGGGCTAAGAATGAAGAATTAGTCAAATATCTCCTGAGGATTAGGTCGCATGACAGGCACATTACAAATGAGGCAGATTACTATGAATCAGAAGATACAGGTTTAGGCTCCCAGGAAAGCTTTTAAGAAGCAACAGATTCTTTCCCTTCCCTTTCCCCTCTTAAAAAGAGAGAGAAACACACACACACACACACACACACACACACAACTTTGGTCCTTCTTCATTCATCAAAAAGCCAGTAGGCTCAGACTATAGATAAACAAGGGACCAGTCTAGAACAATCCATAGAGCAGTATGGATTCATGTTTAGCTTAATACAGATAAAGAGGGTTACACCAGTGTTTATAGATATGTACCTTTACATGGGTTAGCAGACACACACTCCCTTTTTTCTGTCACCTGAGAGGGACTAGAGGTAATGACACTCCAGCAACAATGTGCACACTTACCACCCAGATTTTGGTTCCTAATGTTCCTTCAGAACTTACCAATTCCAGGACTGGGGCAGAAAATATACAAAATAAGCCTGGGACATCTTAGAAGCACCAGAAAGTAAGGAAGAACTACAAAGTACACACACAATGATGGGGTAAAACCAGGGAAATGGGTACCAAATGAAAGAGCTCCCAGCAGCCATAGATGGAACTATTTGAACACAATAAAGTACTGGAAAGCATAAAACATCCATGAGTCCACACTAATATAAGTTACTGTATAAATAGGATGGAAGAGGAGTCTTCCATGAAGAATTCTACATTGACGCAGTTACTCTACTGTCATGGTCAGGTTCATGTGTCAACTTGGCCAAGTGGTGGGACCTGTTTGTCTGGTTGGGCAAGTGCTGGCCTGTCTGTTGCGATGAGGACATTTCATAGAATTAAATCATGAGCATGTCAGCTGCATCCACAACTGATTCCATTTGTAATCAGCCAAAGGGGAGTGTCTTCTGCAATGAGTAATGCTTAATCTGATCACTGGAAGGCTTTTAAGGAGGATTCAGAAGAGACAGGCTCTTCCTGCTTTGGTTAGCGAGCCTCTCCTGTGAAGTTCATCTAGACCCTCCAACAGAATCGTCGGCTTCACAGCCTGCCCTGTGGATTCTGGACTCTGCGTTCCTGCAGTTATATGAGACACTTTTATAAATTTTGTATTTGCGAGTGTTCCCTGTTGATTCTGTTTCTCTAGAGAACACTGACTGATACACTCCACCCTCAGTGTGGTGAAGCATAACTCCCTCTCCTTATAAGCACCGACTCCACACGTGACTTCCTCCCAGCGAGCACAGCGTGGAAAATCACGGGGAAAGGTCACCTGACAAATACCATCGCACAAGGTGATCAAGGGCGACATAAAAAATAAGCCAAGTGATGTATGTATCCTTGAGAAGTGAAGAGAAGGGCACTTTACCTCGGTCTTTTCCCCCAAAATCTGTAACTCCAAGTCTAGTGATGAGAAAGACAGAACTCCCATATGACAGACTTACGGAGTATCCGACCAGTACCTCTCAGAACCATCAAGGTCATTGAAAACAGTTAGAGAAACTGTCCCACGCAAGAGGAGCCTAAGGAGACAGGACAATTAATGTGATATCCTCAAACAGAAAAGGGTGTTAGGTAAAAACTAAGGAAATCTGAAAAAAGTATGGACTTTAATGATGTGCCAATATTAGTTTCTAACAAATGTACCACACTAATGTAAGATATTAATAGGGGAAGTTGTGAGGTATATCAGAACTCTGTACTATCTTTATAGTTTTTCTGTTAATCCAAAACTGTTCTCAAATAAGTTTGTAAAAAATGGCGACAATACCAAATGCTGGTGGGGATGTAGAGAAACTGTCACTCACACATTGCTAGTAGGAATGTAAAAAATAGTACAGCTACTCTGGAAAACAGGTTGGCAGTTTCTTAAACTAAATGTGCAACTACCACCCAACTCAGCAACTGAACTTCTAGGCCATTATTGCAGATAAATGTACTTGTGTTCACACAAAAGTGTACATGACTGTTTACAGCAGTTTTATTTATAAGAACTATAAACTGGAAGAACCCAGATGTTCAATAAGCAAATGTTTAACCAAACTGGAACAGCACAATATAGAAAACTACTCAGCAACAAAAAGGAACGCCAAATGCCTTAGTCAAACAGCCACCTGGATGAACTCCAGAGTTTTGCTGAGTGAAAAAAGCCAATCCCAATGTTACGTACTATAGGACCTCATTTGAAAACACTACTGAAATGACAAAATTAAAAAGGAACAACTCGTGGTTGTTCCAGGGCTTAAGGAAGGGTAAGGTGAACAGGTGGTAAGCAGGTCAGTGAAAGGGCAACATGAGGGATCCTTGTGGTGACAGAAATGTTTTCTATCTTGACTGCAGTAATTTTCAGTATCCTGGTTGAGATATTGCACTATAAGTTTGCAAGATATTACCATTGGGGGAAACTGAGCAAAGATTACAAGAGAACCCTCTGTATTATTTGTTTCAGCTGCAATTCAATCTACAGTTAAAGTCTATTTTTTTTTTTTTTTAATTTAAGCTATTAGGCCTGTCAGGCAAGGCCCAAGCAGAGGTTGGGGATCAGGGCCCAAACACAAGGGAGAGGTCCCACAGAGTTGGGCGATTGGTCCCCACAGGTGGCTGAGACTACAGAAGGCAGGGTCTCACTGTCAGAGGAGGGAGATGCAAATAAGCAAACTTAGAACTAGCCCTATGGTCTTAAAACTGAAATTGAAAGGACTGATATGAAACTCATGGTTTTCAATACAGATAAAAAAAAATAAATATAAGTGTAAGTGTCCAGGTATGCTTTTACGTGACTTGACAATCATTTCCTAGCTCTGCCTGCTTAAAGGGCCTGGGGGCAGCAGCACAGCAGGAGCAACCACTTTTTTATTCCCAAGGTAGTGGGTTCCAAGAACCAATCTCCACACCAAAAAGAACCAGGGCTCCTTAGACTAACAGCTGATTTGAGGCTGAGGCAGGGAAATACAAGGCAAGTCTGGAACACTTAAGTTGTAGCAAAAAACAAAACAAAACACGGATATGTCAAAAGTGTCAGCTTAAAGCTGCTCCCAGTGACCTGACCACAAACGGGCCCATGAGCCCACTCTAATAAGTGAATAAATGAACATATTTATGGGGAAAAAAGAAAGCAATTTCTAATAATAGACACCAACTAACAAATGGAGAAGGAAAGAGGCCATTAACAAGTCACCATTTGGCAACCACTATATCAAAAATAAATTCAAATAAGAAACATCAAGGATTCTAAAATTCGCAGGTGAAAGTCAAGTGATAAACATAATTGTACATTGTCTCAAAGTGTCTCCCCACTAAATATTAATTTAAAAAGTAACTCTACAGCAGAGAAGCCTGGCAGATACTATCTAAAACAAAAGATCAGGATTGCCACCACTGCCAATAGGACAAGTTAGACATAATATGCCACCCAAAAGGATATAATGGTTATTACGGCATCCAGCTAAAAACACACAACGCAAATGGAAAGCCTAACAGTAACCGGGCTACAGTCTTCAACAGCATCTAAGTAACCAAGCCAGGGGAAGACAGAGGGACTGCTGCAGACTGAAGGAGACCACAAAAGAGAGGGAGGGCAGTGGGTGTAACCAGTAAGGCAGCTTTGGATCCTCTCTGATAAAGGAAATTACTGAGTCAACTGGCAAAACATGAAAGCAATTAAAGGTATATGGGAATTCCTTCAATCATTCTCGTAACTTTTCTACAAGTTTAAATATTTTTAAAAATTGTTTCAAATAGACAACTTTAATGCATCACTCTTCCTTCTTTCTGCCTGGAATACAGGCAGGATGGGATGAGGATGAAGTCCTAGGATAGATAAGTGAAGGCAAAACAGAAATAGACGAGCTGTGGAGCCGCCACACAGCCCGGACCGCCCAGTGGAAAACCTCTGCTTGTGTGGAGGAGAATAAGCCCGTGATGGTTCAAATCACTGCAGCTGAGTTGTCTGTTGCCACCAAAGTAATCGATACTTGATAGACTACTTCATTCCTAGTTTCCTCTATTGCTAATAGGAAAACCCACCCCCCAAAAAATCAAAGAGAGTCTATGACTTGCTCCAGGGACAAGACAGCAGAAAAGTTGTACGGAAGTGTTCTGTCCAGCAATGGACAGTGAGGAAAGGAGGACAGGCCAGAAGCCAAACCAGGTCCATCTTCACTGTGAGTCCAGTGAGCTATGACCTATGGGCTGACGATGGAGGGTTAATCTCTCCCAGTGTCTTCCACCGCTAGGGTCAGGGTAGGACACTGGTGGAAGGATAGTCAGGGAGGGACAGAAGCCTTCAGAGCCATTTTGCTGGAGAAACTGGCAGCCCTGTGTAAGAATTAGTGTAACGCAGCCCCTACTCCAGGTACATGATGAGTCAGATAAGCTTTTAAGATCATGCTTTTCAACCTAATAAACACTTAGAGAACTGCCTCTAATAAAAATAGATTACTCTGCCAGAGAGTAATTATTTTACTATTATCTGCAAAATAAATTGGGGACTTCTGTAAACAGCTATCCACATCATTTTCTAGTTCCTTTAACAACAGATTATTTATATTATAACACCTTATGTTCAAGCCAGTGATTCCTCCCTTATTCTTTGAAGTCTCCTTCATACTATTATTTAAATTTCACTCTCACTTTCAACTGTATTGTAAAGCAAATCCAGTTACTATCATTTCACATTCACACACACACACACACACACGCAAATTGAGGGACTTTTAGCCACTTCCCAAGGGTTCACAGCAAAGAAATGGCATAACAGGAACAAGAATTCTGAGCTGCAACCCCCAATCTAGTCATTTTTTTTTTCCTAAACCACATGTATACCACTAATGGCACTGTCGCTTTTTTGTTTTGTAAGAGAAGTTGTGGGTTTATACAACAGTCAGGCATTAGACAGTATTATCCTATATCACGCTATAGGATAGTTCCCATTATCAGTGTGGTACACTTGTTTAGTTAAAGCACATTTTTATACTTGTGCTATAAACTACACGCCATGGTTTAAATTACAGTTCAGTTCCACAGATTTTTCAGTTTTTATTCTAGTACCATATATATAATCTAAAGTGTCTTTTAACCACAAATATATAGTTCAATTTTGCTCATAACATCATGTTACCATCCCACCATCCATTACCAAAACACTTTCATCATTCCTTCTTGGAATTCTGAATATTTTAACCCTAATTCCCTTTTCCCTATCTATACCATGTCCCCTGGAAACCTGTATTTTGGATTCTGACTCTAAGTTTGCATATTTTAATTATTTCATGTCAATGAGACTATACAATACTTGTCCTTGTATCTAGCTTATTTCACTCACATCATGACTTCAAGTTTCTTCCATGTTGCCACATGTATCAGGACGTCATTTTTTTTACAGCTGACTGGTATTCCATTATATGTACATAACATATTTATTCATCCATTCATGGGTTGATGGACACTTGGGTTGCTTCCATCTTTTGGTAATTGTGAATAATGCCACTATGAACATCTGTGTGGAAATATCTGTTCCAGGCCCTGCTTTCATACAGGATTACCAAATTATGTGGTAGTTCTACACTTAACTTTCTGAGAAACCACCTTTCTTCCACAGTAGCTGCACCATTTTACTTTCCCATCAAGTGTTCCTATTTCTACACGTCATCCCCAACAGTTATCTTCTGTTTTTATTTTAACAGTAATCATTCTAGTGGGTAGGAAATGATATCTTAGTTTTGATTTGCATTTCCCTAACAGCTAATGATGTTGAGTATCTTTTCATGTGCTTTCTGGCCATTTGCATATCTTTTAGAGCTGTGTCTAATCAAGTCTTTCGCCCATTTTTTATTTGGGTAGTCTTGTTGAGTTATAGAATTTCTTTACATGTTCCGGATATTAAACACTTATTTGATATGTGGTTTCCAAATGTTTTCTCCCATTTTGTTAGTTGGCATTTATTGTCATTTAATGATTATGTCATTTGAAGCACAAAAGCTTAATTTTTACAAGGTCCCATTTACCTATTTTTGTTGTTGTTACACTTAAATTTGGGGCATAAAGTCTCAGAAACCATTGTCTAATACAAGTCCTGAAGATGCTTCTCTAAGCTTTTTCTAGACATTTGATAACTTTTGCTCTTATGTTTAATCATTCAATCCACTGTGAGTTGATTGTTGTATATGTAATGAGGTATGGGTCCTCCATTTTTTTGCAAATGCAGATCCAGTTTTCCCAGCGCCGTTTACTGCACAGACTATTCTTTCCCCGAGTGAGTGGTCTTTACTCCTTTGTCAAAAGTCAACTGGCCATAATGTGAGAGTTAACTTCTGAACTCTCAATTTGATTCCATTGGTCTATGTATCTACTCTTGTGCTAGGACTATGCTGTTTCAATTACTGTGGCTTTACAAGTCTAAGATCAGGAAGTAAGAGTACTTCAAACTTCATTCTTCTGTTTCAAAATGGATTTGGCTATGTGGGGCTCCTTACTCTTCCATATAAATCTGATCATTAGCTTTGCCATTTGTGCAAAGGCGGCTGTTGGAATTTTGACTGGGATTGCAGTAAATCTGTATGTTGCTTTGGATAGAACTGACCCCACAACATTTAGTCTTCTAATTCACAAAAGGATGTACTTAGATCATGTTTAATTTCTTTCAGCAATGGTTTACAGTTCTGAATACAGACCATTTACATCCTCTTAGACATCCGATTCCTTTATGTGCTATCATGAATGAAATTTTCATTTCTACCAACTGTTCATCACTAGTGTATAAAAACTATTGAGTTTGGGATGTTGATCTTATAGCCTACCACTTTGCTCAATTCATTTATTAACTCTAAGAGCTTCACTGTGAACTTTTCAGGATTTTCTGTATATAGAACATGCCACCTACAACAGGGTAGGTTTTTACTTCCTTTCCAATTTGGATGCCTTTTCTTTTTCTTGCCTAATTGCTCTGGCAAGACCTTCCAGTAAAACGTTGAACAGTGGTGACTGTGCAAAATCTTGTCTTGTTCCTGACTTTAGACAAAAGTGTTCAGTCTTTCACCATTAAACGGGAAGTTAGCTGTGGGCTTTTTGTATGTGCCCTTTTTATCATGTTGAGGAAGTTGCCTTTCCTTCCTATCTTCTGAAGCGTTTTTATGAAGAAAAGATGCTAGATTTGTCAAATGCTGTTTTCTGCAATTGAAATCATGTAGTTGTTCTCTTCATTCCATTAATGTAGCATTTTACAGTAGTTGATTTTATTTTGAAACATCTTTGTATACCTGGGATAAATCCCTCTTGACCATGGTATATAATCCTTTTTAGTGTGTGTGCTGGTTTGAAAGGATGTACGTCCCCTAGAAAAGCCATGTTTTAATCCTAATCCCATTTTGTAAAGGCAGCTGTTTCTTCTAATCCCTACTCAGTATTGTATATTTGAAACTGTAATTAGATCACCTCCCTGGAGATGTGATCTTGCGTGATCAAGAGTGGTTGTTAAGCTGGATTAGGTGGAGACGTGTGTCCACCCATTCAGATGGGTCTTGATTAGTTTACTGGAACCCTATAAAAGAGGAAACATTTTGGAGAATGTGGGAGATGTGGAGAGAACAGAATGACATAGCCATGAGAAGCAGTGTGTCAATCAGCCAGCAACCTTTGGAAATGAAGAAGGAAAACCAGGAGAGAAAGCTACAAGATGATGCCGTGTTTGACGTGCACTTCCAGCCAAGAGAGAAACCCTGACCCTGCTCACCATGTGCCTTCTCACTTGAGAGCGAATCTTCATTGGCTTTTTTGAACCAAGGTATCTCTCCCTGGATGCCTTGATTAGACATTTCTATAGACTTGTTTTAACTGGGACATTTTCTCAGCCTTAGAACTATTAACTAGCAATGTATTAAATTCCCCTTTTTAAAAGCCATTTCATTCATGGTATATTGCATTCTAGCAGCCAGCAAACTAGAACAGTGTGCTGTTGGATTCAGTTTGCTAATATTTTGTTGAATATTTTTCCATCTACATATATGAGAGATATTGATCTGTCATTTTTTTCTTGGGATATCTCTACCAGCTTTGGTGTAACCGTGGTATTGGCTTTGTAGAATAAATGAGGGAGTGTGACCTCCTCTTCAATTTTTTGGAAGACTTAGAGCAGAATAGTGGTAGTTCTTCTTGGAATGTTTAGTAAAATTATTAACGAAGCTGTCTATTTCTATGCTTTTCTTTGTTGGGAGATTCAATCTCTTTATTAGTTATCGGTTTGTTGATATTTCTTTTTGTGTCACTAAGTAGTGTGTGTGTTTCTAGAAATGTCTGTTTAATTTAATTTGTTGCCACAGTTGTAAGTCCTTTTTAATTCAATAGAGTCAGTAACATCTTTTCATATTTTATTTTAATTGTGTCTTTTTTTTTGCCATCAGACTAGCTAAGGGTGTTAGTTTATCATTCCAAAGAACAAATTTTTGTTTTTTGTTGATTCTATTGTTTTTTGCTCTCTATTTCATTTATCTCCTCTTTTTGTTTCTTTCCTTCTACTCACTGAGAGTTTAGTTTGTTCTTTTTCTAGTTCTTCTAGTTCCAAGGTTAGGACAAAGGTTTGAAGATTTTCTTTTTTAAACACAAACATTTAGAATTGTAAATTTCTTTCTCAAGCATTACCTTTGCTGTACCCCATAGGTTTCTGTATGGGTTTTCCTTCACTTCAAAATATTTCCAGTTTTGCTTGTGTCTTCCTCTTTAGCCCATTGGTTGGTTGAGTACATTGTTTAATTGCCACATATTTGTGAATTTTCCACTTCTCTCTCAATTACCGATTTCTAGATTCAGTCTGTTGTGGTCAGAGAATACATATGTTGTATGATGTCAATATTTCTGAATTTGTGACTTGTTTTGTGACCTAACAAATGGTCTATCCTAGAGACTAATTCATGTGCGCTAGCCAAGAATGTGGATCCTGTGTTTGTCGGGCAAAGTGTTCTATGTACCTCTGTTAGGTCTAGCTGGTCTAGAGTATTGTTCAAGTTTTATTTATTGATCTTCTATCTACATGTTCCATTCATTAAAGGTAGTATATTAAAATATCCTACTATTAACATAGAACTGTCAATTTCTCCCTTCAAATCTGTCAATATTTGCTTCATATATTTGGGTCTCTCCATTTGTTTTTTCTTTTTGTTGAATTGAGTCCTTTATTAATATATATTGACCATCATTTTTGTTAACTGTTGGCTTAAGGTCTATTCTGTCTGATATTAATATAGCTATCCAGCTCTCTTTTCATTACTGCTTACATGGTATATTTTTTTCTACCCTTTCACTTTCAACCTATTTATGTTTTTGAATTTAAAGTGAGTCTCTTACAGACAGCTTATGGTTGGGTCATGCTTTATCCATTCTGCCAGTCTCTGCCTCTTGACCCAAGTTTAATCCACCTGCATTTAAAGTCACTATTGATAATACTTTCTTCTCCATTTTGTTATTTAGTCTAAGTCTCATACTTTCTGTCCCTCAATTCTTCCATTAGTGCCTACTTCTATATTGTTTTTTTATATTGTACCATATGGAGTCCCTTCTTATTTCCAGATAGATATATTTTTCATATGTTGTCCTTGAGGTTACCATGGGGTTAAAAATTGTCTTATTAAACATGTAACAATATTTGATTTCATACCAAGTTTATTTCATACACTGTTCCTATACCCATCCAGTCTTTTGTCACAAGTTATGTCTCTATACTTTGTCTAAATCCATAGATTTATCATTACTTTTTATGCATTTGCATTTTAGCACCTGTACTGGTTTGAATCTGTCATGTACCCTAGAAAAGACCATGTTCTTTTACTCCATCCCTGTGGGAACAGACCTGTTGTGGGTGGGACCTTCTGCTTATGTTGTTTCCATGGAGATGTGACCCACCCAATTCAAGGTGGGTCTTGATCCTTTACTGGATTTCCATGTGAGAGGACAGTAAAAGCCCAGAGAACCTAGAAAGAAATGTGCAGAGACATCTGGAGAAGGCTATTGAATCAAAACCAAGAAAAGACCAGCAGATTTTGCCATGTGCCTTCCATATGACAGAGAAAACCTGGATGCCAGTATTCTTTCCCCAAAGAAGGTATCTTTGATGCCTTAATTTGGACTCATTTTCATGGCTTGAGAACTGTAAATGTGTAACCTAATAAATCCCTATTGAAAAAGCCAATCCATTTCTGGTATACCACCATTTCAGCAGCTTTAGCAAAACAAAACAATACCCATCGGAAGTAGTGGAATTACATACCAAGTAGTACTGGCATTTATAGTTGCACACTGGTTACCTTTACCACAGTTCTTTATTTCTTTATGCCACTTTGAACCACTGTCTAGCTTCCTTTCCTTCCAGTCTGAAGAACTCCCTTTAGCACTGCTTGTTGATCTGAGTCTAGTGGTGATGGACTTCTTCAGCTCTTTATCTGGGAATGCCTTTATCTCCACCTCATTTTTGAAAGACAGTCTTGCCAGATATAGAATTCCTGGCTGGCACTTTATTTCCGCACACTGCTTTCTTACCTCCATAGTTTCTGAAGAGAAATCAGCACAATCTAATTAAGACTCCCCTGTACGTAACACATTGCTTTTCTCTTGCAGCTTTCGGAACTCTGTCTTTTGCATTTATTAGTTTAAGCAGTATACGATGGGGTGTATTTTTCTTCATGGTTTTCTTGGGCTTCTTGTATGTGCATATTCAAATCTTTTGCTAAAGTTTGGGAAGTTTTATTATTTGACTATTCTTTCTGCTCCTTTTAATCTATCTGGGAACCCCATACTGCATATATTGGTACAACTAATGGTGTCCCAAAGGTCATTTAGACTATTTCTTTCTGCTCCTCAGGCTCACTCATTTTACTTGTCGTCTTCAAGTTTGCTGATTCTTTTTTCTGCCAGCTCCAAAGTGCTGTTAAAATCCTCCTGGGAATTTTTTATTTCAGTTATTGTGCTCTTCAACTCCAATAGTTCTGCTTGGTTCCTTTGTAAAACTTGTACCTCTAATATTCTTATATTGTTCATTGTTTTCCCAGTATTCTTTAGTTCTTTGTATTTCCCTTCATCTTGAGCATTTTTATGGCCTTTTTTTTAAAAAAAGTCTTTGTCTAATATGTCCATAGCCTTGCTATCTTTGGCTTTCTATCCTCCTCCTCTGACTATTCCATCACTTATTTGCTTTGTAATCTTTTATTGTACAGTTTAACTTAATCCTTGAGATGTTAACTTGGGATTTATTCCCTGAGATTTCCATTGTTTTGAGTTTGTAACCAGCTGGTGATATGACAGATTTTCTTGGAGTGTCAACCCTTCTATCACGAAGGTCCACCTAAGAAAAAGGCAAAATGCAGGATACTTCCTTCTCTTTTCTGGGCCTGTGTCTTGTCCTGGGCATGCACTTGCCAGGGGCTTAGGAATTTCCCCTCCTCTTCCTATGAGACAGGTCTCTCCTGCCTCTCCCAGGTATTCCACTGGAAAAGCAGGTAAGCCTTTGTCCAAAGCTATCTACCTCAGTTGTTTCCTATACTACCTTCCTGTCTCAAGCTGTTTTTTCCTGGCAGGCAAACTGGAGAGTAGGGGAGATAGAGAAATACTGGAAAAAAGTTTCACAGGTCAGTCTTCCCAAGACAAAATGAGGCCAGGGACCCACAAAGGGATCAGAGACCAGCTCCACAGAGCTCTGGAGAAAGAATAAAGGCGGGGTAAAGAGGGGCACCAGGAGCTTCTTCCGTGGCTCCCCAAAGCTGTTCTTTTTTTTTTTTTTTTTACATGGGCAGGCACCAGGAATTGAACCCGGGTCCTCTGGCATGGCAGGCGAGCATTCTTGCCTGCTGAGCCACCGTGGCCCGCCCCAAAGCTGTTCTTTCTTGACCTGCCGGCAAATGTAGCCCTGAGGAAACATACTTTCAATCTCCTCCACTATCTTTGTCCAGGGCAGAATGAATAGTGGTCACCCTTAGAGCTGAGCCCCCAGTGATCCGAAATAGTTCATCATCAAAAGTTGTGATCAGAAATTGACCTGTGCCCACCCCCGATTTTGGGGAAATATGTTTTTATGTCCCTTTCTGACACCAGCAAGGTTTACCATAGGTCGTATTCCACTCCTGCCTGTCACAAGAGTGTGGGCTCGGCAACACTAATGGCCATGTGGGGAGCAACTTACTGATATTTACCATAGTTTACCAGCCTCTTGTTCCCACTCATCCCTTAATGTTGTGCAGTGTCCTACTAGACTCTGGATTTTCAAAATATCCAATTCAGAGAGGTCCTATTCAATAGTTGTTCTGGCAAGGGGACTGATCCTGGAGCTTCCTATTCCACCATCTTCCCACAAAGCCTCCCATCACCTTCCCACATAGCCTCCCATCACCTTCCCACATAGCCTCCCATCACCTTCCCACATAGCCTCCCATCACCTTCCCACATAGTCTCCCATCACCTTCCCACATAGCC
>PVIY010028932.1:0-17339 GCA_004026745.1 Myrmecophaga tridactyla | reverse complement strand
AATAGTAACCTGGAAAAAATATACTGAGATTACCCAACATTAAATTAAAAACATGCCAGAAATTCAGCACTCCTCCATTTTTCTCTGCTTATTCATATTTCTGATATGAAGAGTTGCAATACTGCTCCCTATGGTGAACCCCCGCCTGCCTCACTGAGATTCTCTTGGCAGCTAGCATCCCTTTAGCTAGGATCTGCCAGGCTCTTCAAAATTCCACAGAAATCCTCAAATCACCAGGGCTTGGCAAACAATCCCCATGCAGACCTGCGCTTCAAATCAACAGTTCTGGACATTGCATGGTCTCTGCCTTTCTGGATAAGAAGAGAAGATAAGGCCAATATGTAAGGAGTTAAGCAATCATCCAGGAAATAAATAACAGTGAAGGCCAATGACACATAAGATGTGACTAAATGCCAAAACCAAGTAATGGATGGACACTATTTACAGCACCTGCCTCACAGTGCAGAGAACAGATATTTAAGCTGAGTTAGTTGGGAAGCTTTATGACAAAAGGTTAAGTTTGACCTTGGTCTTGAAAGAATGAATTTATATACAGAGAGGGCAAGAATGTTCCAGATACATACAAATAGTGGCAGAAAAGCTCAAGATACATTCAGAAGACAGTGAGTAGACTAGTTCTGCCAGACAGAAAGAGTAGTTTATACAAAACAACAAATCAACTGACAGTTTCACTTACAATGCTCTGACTTGCCTAAGTCAAGACAAGTCAAGCTTCAAACCGGCCTGAACAACAAAATCCAGAGTTATGGAAGGACTCAAGCATTGATTTTTGCAGTGGATATAGACAGTATCATCAAGGATCAGGTTCTTTCCCCTCTCCCCCCTACCAACCCCGGACAGCAGGTAGCAAAGTGGTCGCAGCTATTCTGAGTTTCACAGTCAAACAACGGCATCCAAGAAGCAGAGAACAGTTTCCCCCAGCTGACATGGTCACTGTTCTCTATATTTCTGACACAGCAACAGGCAGAGCAAGTGGGCCAATCCTGATCCATTCAGATACCTCTCCGGAGCCCCGGTGGTGCTGGCTTTCCCTGAGGCACACAAGGGAAAGCTTCTGTCAAGATCAGATGTCTGTCAAGAAGTTAAAATGGGTAATTAACAGCTCTGTATTATATATGTGTACATGGTTAAAAGCAGAAATTTTAGATATGTTACTAGAAAATTAAGATAAAACATAGGACTGCACAGCAGTTAACTCTACTGTGAAAGGACTATAGTACAATTAGAAGTGTTCTCTCATAAATAACAAGTTTACCACATTAATGCAAGGTTGATAAAACAGTGGTAAAAGGAGGAAATATACCTTGATGTAAACAGACGATAATTAATAGTAATAGAGATGGATTGGCTTTTAATAAAGGGCTTTAGTTAAAATTTTATAGTTCTTCAGAGGAAAGGCAGCTAGCTTTCACCTGAGGCTCTCTGTTACATGGGAAGGCACAGGGTGATGTCCGCTGGCCTTCTCTCCTGGCTTCTGGGTCCCAGTGGCTTTCCTTGGGGTGATTCCCTTCTGCATCTCCAAACCTCTAGGCTGAGTTACGAGTGCTGAGATGAGGTATGCTGAGCTGCTTGGGCTGTGCTGCACTGAGTTCTCTCCTGACCTTTCTCTTTTAAGCCCCCAGCTAATTAAATTAAACATCACTCATTGCTGAAGGCACTCCCCTTCAGATGTAATCGGTTGCAGATGTAATCAGCCATAGATGAATTTCACATGCTAATATAATTCAAGTCCACAGCAACAGAACTACAGGACATCATCACCTGGCCAAGTTGACACCTGAACCTAGCTACCACAAAAGGTTTCACACTAATGCAAAGTATTAATAATAGTGAGGTATAAGAGAATGCTGTATTCTTTAAGTGATTTTTCAGTGTACCTACAACTTTATTTAAAAGTTTTTTAGATGGTGTTACCATTTGTGAAGTGGTAAAACATTAAAATATTTTAAGTACTGAAGGAAAAGAAAAAAGCCCAAGTGGGGTTATGGATTCTAGATGGGCAACCAACCATCACAAATGGCTACCACTTAAGAGTGTCAACTGCCCTACACATTTCACCCTTATAACAAACCTGAGAGGGAGATAACGGGAGAAAAGCCTGAAGAGGCTTATTTGGTAGGCATATCCACAACTAGACTTAATCTAACTAGAATGTTGAGTCTTCAGACTTGTACTGCAGCCAAAGACCTCACTCTAACCACCACCAGAGGCCTGTGTTCATTAAAGCAAAACTGTGCTAGGACATTCCAACATCTGAGTGAGTGAACGAGGAAATGAATGCAAAGAGACTAGCTATACTATTTCTACTCACATGAGAGAAAGAAAATGTATGGTGTCCAGGACTAGAGAATTGCAATTCCCAATATATTTCTAATACAGTGAAGTCCTATCATAGTAAGCTTGAAGCACAAGCAAGCCTCTCATTCAGTGATATATGTCCACTATAATACTGAGAGTAATCTACCAGTTACAGCATTATTTACATGAAGTGAATCTCTAATAATGTCATTTATTCATTTAAAAAATATTTAATCCAGCAACTTCCACATGCTAAGCCTGTCCTAGGTGGAGACTCAGTAATAAACAAGACAACTGCTGCTCTCATGGACGTCAGAATCTAATTGAGGAAGACAAGCCAACTGAACATGGACAAGTACAAGGAAAAAAATATAAAACAGGGTGACAGACTGAGAGTAGCTCTATCACACAGGGTGGCAGAGAGGGCAATTTATTAGACGTCTGAATAATGAGAAGCCACCAGTGCAAAGACCAGTCCTTCGGGAGAAGGACCAAGGCAAAGGCACTAAGGTAGCAAGAAGCCTGCCCTCATCAATGAGCAGGAAGGCCGGTGTGCCTGGAACCAGCAAATGAGAGAGACAGTGAGATGTGCCAGGGCAGGCCAGAGCCAGATGACATAAGGGCCTTACAGGCCCCAGTAGGGAGTTGGGGTGTTTTTCCAGAAGCAAAGGAAAAGCTGGAAAGATTCAAGCAGAGAAGCGACAAAGTTAGGTTGATACTTTAAGAGATTACTCTGGCTACTATGTGGAGAATGGACTGGATGGACACAAGAGAAGAAATCGAGAAGCCAGTTAGGAGATGGTTGACAACATCCAGGCCAGAGACCATGGTGGCCTATGGATAGTCACAGTGAGGTGCTGAGATGTGTGGGAACCCATGACATGTCTGAAAGTAGTCACAGTAGGACGTGATGGAAGATCAGGTGTTGAGAGAAGAATCAAAGACTTGACCTGGATCTAGAGCTTAAGCCACTGAATTATTCCACTTACTGAAACAGGGAGGTTTGAGGAAGAAACGGGAATGTCCATAACCAAGTTTGCTACTAAACATCTTTTATTGTGAGGTGGCAACTTTTGGAAGTGTACATATTTTCAGACTGAACCATTACATGATCCATGCTGAGACAGTCAAAAAAAAAAACAATCTTTTATCCTCAAAGGAACATGCATATAGCTTTAGTACGTGCCAGTTACTATTCTGTGTATTTTACGTATGGTGCCTTGATCAATCCTATGAGGAAGGTACAGAGAAGTGACATAAACTGCCAAAGTCACACAGCTAAGGAAGGAGTACTTAGACTTCTCAAAACATTTTATCCTCATTCTTCAGAACTTCAACTGTCATGTAGGGTAGGAAGAAGAGGCATTTAGGCATTTTTAAGTACACAAATTGTGACTCAATTAAAAGATACTTTCACAGAATCTTAGAGTTGAAAGAGACCCAAATATCTGGTCCCACTTCTTCCATTTGGCAAATGAAGAAACTGGGGCCCAGAAAGATAAAGTGACTTGCCAAAGGTCATAGCTAGTTAGTGTCATAAAAGCATCACAGTTGAAGTCTCTAAGCAGAGAGCTCAATGCTCTTTCCATTACACCATGCTCAGCCTCTATGCTATTTATCATAATATGCATAGCAAATCAATGTTCATTTGTGTGTCACAGCCTAAATACACTGTTATACAAGAAATTGGAAAAATAAGCACAGTAATGTAATTAGTGACACAAAACTCCTTTAGATACAAACAAGCTACTAAGCCTCCAGAAAGACAGACATACACAGCGCACAAGCAACCAGGAGATGGTTTTACTTCCCTACCCCTGCCCCCAATCAGCGCACACTTTCTAATAAGGTACAATAACAAGATACCATGTGCTGGAACCTGATTTCATGGTCTAAAGCCCTACATTTCAGGTCCACCTTGTGGAACGAGTTTGAGCATGTTGATTAATGGTTCCAGGTCCTTTATCTTCCCTACCTCATAGGGCTCTTGTGAACAAATAAAGTGACAACTAACAGTAACGCAGCTTGGAAAGTATAAAGTATACATGGATATAAGACAACATCGTTAAGAACAGATGCTGTTTTCTGAAAGAGAAATGCAGGAGACAACCCTTAAGTTCCTTCTAGGCCAACTCTCTAATACAGCCAAGGTCAGGGGATGGGGGCTGGAAGAAGGCAAAGGAGAAACATCTTACTTCTCTTTGATTGTACAGATTCCTTAGGTAGGGTGCTGCTGATTTGCCTGGTACAGATAGGCCGCTTATTCAGAGGACATCTGACCTCACACATCAAGCCTGTTCCTAGAAGAACACACCCAGTGCCAGGGCTATCAAGGGATAGGCAGTAACGGCCAGAGGAGCCAGAGGACAGCCAGTGACACCAGGAAGTTGGCACATCTTGGCTCTATCGCTAACTAGATGAAATAATCAAATTCCAAAGTCCTTCTGGGAACTGACATCTTCTAGGGGAAAAAAAGACAGTCTTAACCAGCCTCTCAAGGGATTTGGTCCCATTTCCCTTCAGTGGCCTTTCCTCTGGGGTTGAGCTAAGCATATCTGTGGAAGGGGGCCCACCAGTGCCAGCCCAGCCAGACTGTAGCCAGCTACCTTTTTACTATCACTCTCCTCTACATCCAAATGAACTTTCCTTTCTCTAACCTCCTTCACAAGTCCTCATCCCTTTCCTGACTTCATCCAAATATGCAACCCACACATGGCTTCACCTTAAAAGGTAACAGGTGATCTTTTATATTGCCTCTCTGCTTCCTACCATGAAATAAGTACCATAATGTGGAACTAAAGCACATTTCAAACTATTTTATACTGAGTCAAAGCCTCATAATTCTGTTAAAATGGAGTTGAAAGCCTATTTTTCTAAAAGAAATAAAAACCATAAATTTCTGTAGGCTTATT
Source organism: Myrmecophaga tridactyla (assembly GCA_004026745.1). Lineage (NCBI taxonomy): Eukaryota > Metazoa > Chordata > Mammalia > Pilosa > Myrmecophagidae > Myrmecophaga > Myrmecophaga tridactyla. The sequence continues at coordinate 12,108 of PVIY010028932.1, read as the reverse complement.
TTTATGGATGAGTAGTATCTCTGGAACAATTTATTCCTTCTTTACTTTTACTGGTTATATGAAGTTATTCCTTTTCACCTAAATTTTACATTTTTTTTTCTTTCCAAACAGTCATTTCTAGCCCCTTTCAAGTTAGGAAATAAGCTGAAAGGGCTCCAATTCCCATTCAAAGGCATTCTCCTATGGCATCTTAAACTGGATGGTCCCCAGCCTGCTCATCCACCTGCAGAGATGCAGCCCTCACTTCCGCACAGGGCAGCCCATTCAACCCCTGGAGTATTCTGCCTCCCAGCAACATCCACAGCTGATCCTTCTGTTCTTTGGAGAAATTCAGGAAGGAGACACATGAATTCTACCTGACAGCCCTGGAGTTATTTCATGATTATTAAAACTCCTTTTCCCTGAACTATAAAAGCCCCCAGGTCCCCTAGCTATTCCTAGGCCTTGGTTCCAAGGCACTTTGTTGTTCTGGGACCTATCTCTAGATGAGCTCCATTTAATGAGGTCTCCTGAGACTGTGTCCATGTGACAACATATGTGTCAAGATCAGAACATAGTACAGAGGAATCACCTCTGTACTATGGGGGTGGGGTAGTCGATGCTAAAGTCAGAAAACTGAAGATCACAAAGCACCAAAATTACCTCTGAAAATCCCTTAAACTGTGTGTGTGGTGGTTTGAAGCTGTATGCACCCCAGAAAAGCATGTTTTTAAACTTAATCCATTCTTGTGGGTGTGACCCCATTGTAAGTAGGACCTTAGGATGAGACTACTTCAGTTAAGGTGTGCCAAATATCAATCAGCATAGTTCTTAATCCTAACCACTGGAGTTCTTTATAAGGGAATGAAATTCAGACAGGGCACCATGGAAATTAGCTGAAATCAACAAAACCCAGAAGAGAAGGAAGAGACCAGACACTGCCCTGTGCCTTGCCCTGTGACAGAAGAGCCAAGGCTGGCAGCAGCAGTCAGCTTCGGAACGCTGGTCTTGGGAAAGAAAGCATCACCTTGATTTGGACATTTTCTAAGCCTCAAACACTAAGCTAATAAATTTCCATTGTTAAAGCTGAACCATTTCATTGCATTTCCTTGAGCAGCCCAGGAAATTAAAAAACACTATTCTCATCATAATGATATGCTCCCATTTCCAGAGGTTCTGACCTGCCTAAGGAAATAGCAGATTCCCTCCTCCCACCTCACCCTGGGGTGTTTCCTCACTCAGAGCCTTACAAACAGGATTTTTTTCTTGTTTTGGTTTGTTTGCTTCTTAGGGTTCTTGTTTGATTTGGGTTAGCATATGTAGTTGCATTCCTGAAACTTAAATGCGCCTGTGTGCCAGATTTACCCAAGCTGTAGGGCAGTGCCACTACCCTAAAGCACATCTATTTTCAAGTCTTCAAGTTCATCCTCTTCTCCACACCTAGTCCCAGGTCAATACTTCACAATGGTCAAAGAGTCAACCACTTGGTAGAGTCATCCAAAGAACTTTATGAAACTTCCACTTTGAAGTCTCATGTTTCCAAGTCTTAGTCTTGAATAAAACAGAGGTCATAAGGAGGTTAATGTCATAGCAATCTTATAGTACATAAAAATCAATATCACTATCCTTTTCTAAAGGCTGGAACAATTTAAGAAATTTTTTTTAGCCTAGAAGACAACGGACCACTCTTATGGTTGTGATCAGTCATCCCAAAAGAAGTATTGCATAGGTTTCTTACTTTTATATTCCTGCAAGTACATTTAGAGTAGTCTCAAATTAGCACTCCAGCATCATACAAACCATAGACAATACAATCATTCAGAATGAAGAAGGCTGCTTTATATAAGGGAGACTACAAATATCTAGCTTTGAAGACTTCATACCATACCCCTGCTCAATCAAAACAACAAAACTAAAAGTTATAAGACAAGAGAACCTTAGTTTTAGAGAAAAGAAGTTGGTGCTAAATTAACTGTTCTCAAAACTTTTAAGAGTAAGAAGGTATAGTATGAGAACAGCCCTGAAGACTTATGTAAATAGACTCCCATAATTTTAATAGAGTATTCATATGTTCAGAGGAATCAATTTTATAGTAACTCTTAACAGCTGTGAACATTTTTCATATTTGGATTTATTTACTCCCATCTTTACCTTCTTTCTAAATAGGAAAGGATACTGGGGAGCACTTATTAATGCTGGGATATAAATGTGAGCTCTTTAGTAAAGAAGACCTTGTCTTATTCCCTTTTATGACCTGCACAGATTCTCAAATATCTGTGTCTGTTATCCAATGCCCAACCCACTGAGACAAGAGTAGAAGCATTTCAGCTATAGGGCAAGGGCAGCCTTGGCACATGGTTAGCTAATGCAAAACAGACCTCCGTGTACCATGGAGCACCACCAAAATTCACAGCCCAATCTGACACAAAGTAAAAATGAAGGTACTTCCCACCTGTAACACACTTGCAAATCAGGAAACATATGACAGGAAATTACCAGCCTTCCCTATTTGGATGTCATGAATCGGCTCAAGTGTTACCTATAGTGAATAACTATGAAAAATTACCATTTGTTCGGGTGTCCACTTTGCACAGTAACTTAACAGAAGACTTGAAATGTATAAACAAGGCTCAGCAGGGATGTGCTACCACTGGCCTCATGCAAAGGATAAGAAGCATGAAGTGAGATTTTAAATTCCAGCATAAAGCCAAGAGTTTACTTATTGAGTGAGATAAAGTAGAAAACAGTTATTGCCCAAATAATTATTTGGCTGGCACTCGACTACATCCATTTAGATACAGGCTACTGTTCCAAGGCTGCTGGTTTATAGCCTCGGATACAACATTCTTTTCTGGCTGGCATTTAGGCAGTTTGGATTTCCGAGAAGGTTCACACTGTAACTGAGCACAGCTCAGAATGATAACCTTAGCATTTGTCCCGTTAAGTAAGAACTCTACATGGCTGAGTGTTGTATAACCCCAGGAGCCTGCTGAGAGGGGGTTGGTTTCACACTGCCAGTCAGATTTACAGGGATATTAACACAGGGGTAATCCCTAGATAGATTATAGAAGGTTAAGGAATGTGAGGCAATGGAGGAAATAACGAGAGAAAAACAAGAGGACCCAGAACACTCTTAGAAGAGGAGATGGACAAAATCCAAGAAGAAAAAAGTTTATGGGATTGTCTGTAGTGGCAATGTTAGGGCCCAGTCACAATCTTAAGGCATGATAGCAGGTTAGAGCTCTTCCAGATGAGGGCAGCTACTATCAGAATCCAAGGCAGGGAATGGTGATCATCAGAAACTCTGCAAGGAGACACCAACAGCTATGAATTAGCTAGAAATGAACCTGGGTCCAGGACAAATCTTCCAAATCCTCTTTCACTAGGATGAGATGCAAGCATAGGTGATTCTGACACAATCCATAATCGGAAAACCATGGCTCCAGTACCTGCAACATCCACAGGCTCTTCTGAGAAGCATGGGTCCCAATGACAAAAGCATCTTGGGAAATTCCTTGGGTCTAGATGGCCAAAGCTAACTGAACCCACTATAGGAATCTGTTCAGGAGAAACCAATCAAGAAGCTGTCCTCAATCAAAGCTTTATAACAGCACAGAGACAATGAGGATAGTGAAGCCAATCTGAACTGGAACTGGAGAAGACTGTAGAAGACCTCTATGGGAGAAGTGAGAAGACAGGGAAAAAGGCAGCACCAAAAGTAGCTGACTCATGCTGATGTATCAGCAACACTGACATGGAGGAAATGCATTCCTGCTGCTGAGGGAACAGGAAAAAATTGGCTCCTAAAGCTACAGCAGTCTTGAGCATCCTTCTGTCTCCCAAAGACTGTGCTGGCCTACTATGCCAGGCTATTCAGACCAACTAGCTGGGGACCTAAGAAAGCTCCACCTTCCTTAATGCCTTAAGCATCCTTAAAATAGAACCTACATTGCAAGGTGACCTTGCAACCAAAATAGCCAGGGCACCAAGTGCCAGGAAGGGATCTAGACAGAGGAATCAAAGTAGGATGCTCTTCTCAGTACAAAGTGGGAGAAATTTCCCAACTGAAAGTTACTGAACAATTAGGTATGGAGCTCTAGGAATGAAGATTGGCATAATATATAGTCCTTAAAGCCAAGACCTTGATACTCCCGCTGCTCCTTCCTCACACCTGAAACAAGAAAAGCACTTGATTGACCCTTGAGGTTCTCCACTACTGGTACTTTGTCTTGACTAGAGGACATAAAACACATGATGGCCAGCCAGCAGAAAGGACCTGCAGCCAGCAACTCAACACCCTGAGTTTTCTTTCCAGCCCTTCAGGCTCTCACCCTCACACTGCGCTCATGGGTCATGGTTTCCCTGAGGACAAGACCTTCTCCTAGCAACATGATTATCGGCAATTACTAAAACAGTTCATATATTACCCCATTTTATCTCATTAAGAAGCCTCTATGGATTGTATCAGATTCTTATTCCTCTTTTACAGATAAGGTAACTGAAGCCTAGAGGTTAAAGCAATTGCCTAAGTCACATAGCTGGTAAACTAAGGAAACCAGCACTCAAAACTCAAGTCTATACAGTCTAAAGGTCATGCTCTCAGCCTCTGCTGTTTTCCCCACTCCACTTTATCTTACAGTCAGCACCCAAAATCTTGCCAGGTGCACAGCAGGCAGAGAGAAACTGTGAAGACCATCCTTTCCACCCATTTTCAAAGGGACATTTTAGGAAATAAGGTGTAATAAACTTTCAATTTGATTTTTAAATCAAACAGATATTAATGCTATTAAACTTTTCATAACATTGAGGTAATTATATACCCAGGTATTAAATTAGATTAAAACACATATTTAAGTTGGACTATTTATCAGTTTAACTAAATTTCTATAAGTCTTCAAATTTTTAAACAAACAAATCAGATCTGCTACATCCAAGTAAGTATTTTCTTAGCAACCTGGGAGGCTCTACACTTATTGATCACAGAACATTCAGAGCCCAACTGTAGATGTCAGGCAGATAGAAACCACATAAAATCAGCATCAGTACCTGGAAGTCACACTTTGTGTATAACAACTATGTCAGTGAATCCTTACCTTTCTCAAGCAGCTTAGTTCTTTGAATAACTTTTGGCTATTTCCAAAAGAGAAAGCCTATCCTCTATGCACAAAATTTTGCCATCACAGAGTCGTGAAAAGAATGCATCATCAGATTTGAGGCCAATTTCAGAAGAGAAATTGACGAGCTCACGCCTCTTCCATAAAGGCCATCCTGAGGGAAAGATAATTCACTCAGATTTGTAGGATCTGGCATTTTGATGGTAAAAAATCAAACACATTTTAAGGACATTCTCATTTTAGTGCACACCGTTTATTTCACAGTCACACACATTCACACTAAAGTGACAAAAGAGCAAGCAACCTGATAGCAAAGAAACAATGGTTTCTGGCTAAGGAGGCATTCACTTTCCTTATTTCACAAATAAACATCAGCCCCCATTAGGCACTGTAGGCAAGTCAAGAATGGGATTAAATCTGATGAGGAGGAAGAAGAAAGAAGTGTACTAACACTTCCTTGATATTTATTCAGACAACATATGAGCCACTGGCTTGTAAGAACTCAAGGTCAAATTATTTTGCAAGGACGGACCCTTCCTCAGCCTCACGTACGGACTATAGCACGTAATTGAAAGTTGAGGGTGTATATTTGAAAACTTGTTCTCACTGAAATTTACGAGGTGATCTGTACATTTGTCACTAAATAATATATAAGGTGGTCTGACTCCTCAGATGAAAACTATGACAACTATCACTGTGCTGTTGAAGGACTGAAGCAGACTATCCAACTTTTTTTCCAACTCACTGGTGTCTCCCCTGGAAGTCCCCTGATTTTTGTAGATCCCCCTGAAGGATGGGGATCCATATTTGCCCCCACTTAATTATCCAAATATCCACGTGTCTTGACGAAACTGGTAATATAACCTCATGAATTAATTTGGAGGGGAATTAAAAAGATTGTGCTTTTAAAATTAAGTAATAACTTAAGGTGAAAGTAAATACATATAGATCAAAATTACGTGAAAATTAGTATATTCAAAAACAAGGCAGTTACTAGCTTTGTCACATCCACAAATCAGTATTACTGTGTTATTCTACATTCACATCTTGTGCTAAGTTTTTGGACCCAGAAATAAGAAAAACCATGCTTATTTCCACACAGGGGCTCCACATTCTATAGATTTTGGCAAAGACTAGACAGGCTTTCCACTGGGCACTCTAAGCCAAAAACTTTGCCAGAACGACAGACGACGACAATGTTACTATTAGGGTGGCTCCTCAGTGAGGAAAACAGGCCTTGCCTGGAAAAGCCCTGGCCTGGAAAGAGGAGAGGAGTGCAGACTGACTGTAAGCCAGTTCCACGACATGAGTGAATATGACTGTATGCAAAACCATGGGACCTGGAAGCATAAGAATCATTCAACCTACAGCTTCAATGAGAACAATTTTTGCAAATCTACACCTTTAACTTTCAGTAACACACACAAAAAGAAAAGCAGTGAAACAATTCAAAATTTACTATCAACACAAAGCTTTAAAAACTTTGGCTTTGAAACTCATCCTAAGTTACATTTTCAGCAGAATCACATTTTATTGGTGATTTGTGAAGCACAGTAATAAAATGAATACCTGTGAATTCACCAAAGTTCTCCCTGCCCGCTGCCTCCCCACCTCCCCCAGCAAATGACTGCTTTGTTACTTACACAGCACAAAGGGTCCAAAAGAGCAGAGGTAAAGAGCCCATCGTGGCTTGGCCCCTGGGGAGCCCAACTGCTAAAGACATGGCCAAGTGATGACACTCAACATGCCCTCCTGCTTGATCTCGGAGGTTAGGGACCAATTGTAGCTGGTCCCCCAGGAGGCCACCTACTCAGCAGCTCCACATACCTCGCTTTGCAGAGATCCCTAGCCAAGTTTGACTGTTAACAGCACCATATCCAATCCTGCTCCCTGCTATCCCTCTCCCCATCCCAGGTAATTACTATTCTAGAATGTTTCCTTTTTTCTCCTTCCCTCAGTTTCCTTGGTTTTATCACATATATCCTTCAACAATTCTATTCATTTTCCTTGTTTTAGAAACTTATAAAAATGGCATCAGTTTGTACACCTTCTCCAAAGCACCTTAAATGATACTATGCTGGGCATGACAGTATCAGTCTGGTTTGAAGCTGTTATGTACCCCAGAAAAGGCCATGCTCTTTTAATCCATTCCTGTGGATGCAGATGTGTCATGAGTAAGACCTTTTGGTTGGGTTATTTCGATTTAAGATGTGACCCACCCCATTCAAGGTAGGTTTTAATCCATTTACTGGAGTCCTTTATGAGAGGATAAAGGACAGAACAAGCAGAAAGAGCTTAGACAGAAAAAGGCCCTGAAAGAGGGGAGACAAAGCCACTGAAGCCAAAGCTGAAAGCAACAAAACCCAGGAGAGAAGGGCCAGCAGATGCCAGCCATGTGCCTTCCAACCGGGCAGAGGTGTTCCAGATGCCAGCAGCCTTTCTTCAGAGAAGGTATCCTCTTGTCGATGCCTTAATTTGGAGTTATGGCCTTAGAATTGTAACTTATAAACTAATAAATCCCCACTGTTAAAAGCCAGTTCAGGGTGGGCCACAGTGACTCAGCAGGCAGAGTTCTCACCTGCCATGCTGGAGACACAGGTTCGATTTCCGGTGCCTGCCCATGTAAAAATCCAGTCCATTTCTGGTATATTGTGTTTAGGCAGCTTTAGCAAATTGAAACAGGAAACATATCTTGGGCATGCATCATTTATTAGGCAGCAAAAAGAAGCTAGACTAGAGTCTAAAGTGAATGGCCGGGTTACACAAAGTAGAGGGCAGTACAAATTACTATATACTAGTAGTTCAAGTATTTTATCTTTTATCCTTCCCTAAAGATATACCATATCCAGGTCAAAATATGAATGGAACTTGCATTCTGTTACCTAGAAATTTTCTTCTCCTTGTGGAGGCTGGTCTGCAATCCAGGGGAACTGACTTACTTAGTGCCAGAGATTACAAGACAGGACTGAATTCCATGCAGAAGGCATAAATGCTCTTGTTCCTCTTAGAATTTCATGACAGTGTGTTTGTGCTTCATAATGGCAAAAGCTTCCTGGGAAAATCATTAAGTAATGCTTCACAATGGGCCTCTTCATCCTTCCCCAAACTTCAGCAAACAAGAGAAGACCCTGCAGGGTCAGTGTCACTATTAGAATCTTCCAAAGGAGGGAAATAATTTATGAGCCAGTGAATGAATTTTAAGAGTAGCACTATGAGCCATTAACTTGGAGCTCCCACATAAGCTTGATCATTTCACAGCAAATTAACAAGATATTAGCAGTGCTCATATATACCAAGACCCAGACAACTTGAGGACTTCTTCCTCCCATCAAGCCTAAAATGCTTCTTTTTCTTGGAGGGTATTTCTCCAATGCTCTGACAAATTCCTTGGTGCTGAGCACTTAATGTTATAACAGATGATTCAGGAATCTGCAAGGCCTGCTCCTCAGATGCAGGGATGGCCTAAGATGGTCAGATGGGAAAATGTGAGTGAGAAGGGTGAGCTTACCTTTACACCCATGCGGTCAATCAGCGAATACAGCACAGCCACTGACTTGATGGGCAAATGGGGGAAGGGCTCCCAGAAGACTTACACCCGGTTCTCTAGCTGAAGCCCAGAAAGGGAACAAAATGCCCAGACATCATGCATGGGAGAAAACAAGATGCTTCTCACTGAGGGGCTTATTGGGGGAGAAGGAGCCAGAGAAAAGTACCTGCAAAGTTACTTTGCACTGCAAAGTGGACCACTGGACCCTGAGATGAAATAATGTCAGAATTAGCAACAACTAGTTTTATACTGCTTCAGCTTCATGTACACTTTTTGATCCCTCTAACCCTTTTGGAAGATGTGAAGGTCTTTTGAACCTATCTGGCCTATGAAAAGCCAAAATTGGGAAGGGATAGGGTGCCTATACTTGGGATAGAATTTTAAGAGGAAGCAGGTGGCCCATGGGGCTAGTTATGGTGGTGACAAAAGAAAGCAAAGCCAACAGACTCCCAAAGGAAAGAAATACCATGCCGTCACAGTCCATCCGCCCTTTTTTCTGCACCAAGACTCTATATTTTGTTTTTCTGCCTTTGATCTGGGTAGATTCTCGCTGTTGCTGAGGGGCAGGGCAGTAGCAGGTAAAAAGGACCCTAGACTCCAAGGACCCTTTCATGCACAGATGACATTCCAGACCCACCGTGAACAGGGCAGATACTTAACGGAAGCCAGCAGAACAGAGCTATAGAAGTTGGACCCCCACTCCAGCCAGTCAGCTGGGGATGGGGTTTCCTGCTCTATTACCAGACAGTGTGGCTTTGGGAAAGGCACATAATATGAGGCCCCTCATCTCCAAACAGGGGTGGCAGAAATGCCCATATCATAGTGTTATTTACATGGTACTTAGAAACCACCTGGCACAAGAGCCCTCAAACGTTAACTATCATAACCAGCATGTTTTCCAATTGCTGGGAGCTGTGCAAGCGAAGAACAAATGAGGGGGAACTACACGCCAAGGTGCCTGATTATTTTTTTTGTTATTATTATACAGGTGCTGTATGGTGGGGGTCACGTTCCGTAACTTTTCCATGTGAGTAGCCCCTTATTGCAGCACCATTTGCTGAATTTTTTTGTTTGGTTTTTCGTTTGTTTGCCTGTCTGTCTGGGAAGTACATGGGCCAGGAGTTGAACTCAAAGTGCATTGTTTTTAATAAAAATATTGTATCCTGAGTATCCTGGTTTCTGTGATGTCCTGTCTCTAAATGTATGAACATTTACTAAGAAAAAAATTTTATAAATAATACCTTTTAATATAAACAGAAAATACAAAATAAACTATAAATGAATACTAACCATATGAAAAAATGTTAAAATTTCTGAATAAAGTTAACTTTAACATATATGTGAAACTTTTAGTATCATTAAGATTTTAAAAAGAGGATCAATGATGAGCTAGGGTGGGGAAGAAACAGAACTGTTCTTTTCTGGTGATGAAGTTTGTATATGTAAATGCCAGTGATTCCATTTGAAATGTATCCTAAGGAAATAATTGGATGAGGTTATAAGGATGTTTTATAACATTTTCACAACGTCAAAAATTTGGAGCCAACCTAAATGGCTATGAAAATGAGAATGATTTTAAAACATGATACAACCATAAGATGCCATATTATGGAGTAATTAAGATAATAAAGTTACCATATTATATCAGAAAATAACAGATTTAAGATTTAAAGCAATGTGTATACTAAGATCCCATTTATTGTGTAAGTATATATGTCCTATGTCCAGACACCTATGTCTGGAGCAGTGCTGGCCAATAGGAACAATGCAAACCACAAATGTACATCACATGCAATTTTTAATTTGCTAAGAGTCACATTAAAAAGGTAACAACTGATAGTTGTAAGGTACAACATAAACTAAGTTCTTAGAGTTTGTTTCTTGTAACAGCCTTTTTGTCTAAAAAGCTAATTTTCATGTTTAAACTTAAAGTATTCTTTAAGAAACAGGTGAGTTGAATTAAGAAAATACTTTAACCCAATAGTACCCAAAATAAAGTATTGAGATGTTTGCATTTAATTTTCATACTAAGTCTTGGAAACGGTGTATATGTTACACCAACAGACCCTCTCAATTTGTACCCGCCACATCTCAAGGGCTCAGGAGCCAATGTGGTCACAGCCCTGCACAGCACAGGTCTAGAGAGCAAACCTAAGTAGTTATTAGCTGTTTCTGGAGAATAGGGTTTATCGGGCCTTCCCTTGTCCTGCATTGCACGAATTTTTTCAATAATTTATTTGTATGAACATGAAAAAAGGAACACTGAGAAAAAATGCTTTTTAATTTCCCTTTAAAGCCATAAAAGAAACCAGAAAGTACATTTTTAATTTAAAACTTCTTTCAAACAGCTCTTGCTCGTGGGGGTGGGGGTGGAAGAGTGCATTTCCCCCCTGCTTTGGCTGTCTACGGCTCTGGTTGTTATGTATCCATAGCAACCCTTCCCTGCCTCTTTCACCAAGTTCCCCTAAGACCCATACCCTTGCTCCTGCAGGAGGAAGAAGAGCATTAGGAGAAACTGCTCCAGCCACGATGGACGGAGCACCTGCAGTACCCTGCAGCACCACGAGTGCAGGGGAAGGAGCAACGTATGAGAATGTAGATGCCTAGGACATACAGCGAGCCACCGTGCTAGGCAGGCACTTTACACGTCAGAGAATGTGATCCTCCTATAACTTTACCACAAGGTAGACACCATCTCAGTTTTTCAGATAAAGACATCAAGCCTCAAAGTATCTGCTCCAAAGTGTCGGAGCATCTGGTATCAAAAGCCTGGAACGTCCGTCCACACCAAGGTCATAACCACAGAGGCCAGGGACTGCCCACACCAAGGACATAACCTTATCCTCACTAAGATCACACTCTAGAGTAACTGCACTTCCTCATTAAAGAAAAGCAAATCCCAGCCATCTTTTACTTACAAGAAGGTTAAATCCACCCCCAACACTTCTCTCCCCAGCTCATGCGTCTATCGCCAACTGTAAATAAAGTACTTATTGAATGAACCTCGGTCATCCCAAATTCAAATCAAGCATTACCCTTGCCCCATCCTGACCCTGACTTGTCTGTCCACACTGAAGTTGGAAACTTGAAGATCACATCTGACTCTTCTTCCCTTGCCCCTCATAATCAAACATTTGCATTCAAATTCCCGGAATCAGTAAATCACCATAAAAAGTAGTAATAAGCATACCTAGCCTCCAGATCTCAGTTTCTAAATAACATTCTTCAGGAAAAGAAACTGGTAAAATCTTCCCTTAACCAAGGGATCGAAGTTAATACCGTCAATAAGACAAGCTGGCATTGGATACCTGCTGATGTGATGCACTGAGAAGACATATCATTGCTGAAATCTTCCTGTCAAATTCATAACCTCCAACAAGAGAAAACATCAGACAAACCTAAATTGAGGGTTAGTCGACAAAATAACTCACCCATAATCTGTAAGTGCCAAGGTCATGAAAGACAATT